>CAUYSK010054744.1:0-40083 GCA_963575035.1 Avahi laniger
TGGAAGAAAAGGGTGTAGATACTAGATGACTTCAGTTAGTTGGCATCTGTAAGTTGCTGACATACACAGTAAAAGCTACTAAAAATGGGTTTTCTAAAAGAAAACTATTATGCAATCTAGCATGTCTGTCCTCTCAATCAAAAATCTTGTCTGAGAGTTTCAGCTTGGTTTTCCATCTGAATCTGCATTTCAGCATCAAGTGTGGACAACAACCACATAAGGAAGTGCAGACAAAAGTTACTTTCTTTGAACCTACAACACTGTAGGAAAAAGTTTATTCTGAGCAAAATATGAGTCACTGTCACCCTTGTGAACTCTACAATAACATCAAAAGCCTTATTTTAATTGAAAATGAGGAAAAGCATCCCACAAACAATATGTTTCAGTTTAAATTCTGTCCTGATTCCAATCTCTGCTAAAAATGGAACACTTAATTTTAAAAAGCAGAACTGTTGTTACAAGTCATAAAATATGGAAGGTGGTATCCACCATGGGCTCAACTCCTACCTTAGAGATCCGAATCTCATGCTTTCTCTTGGAACTCTGCAGAGCTTCCAGATGGTTGTGGATGCTGTTGTAGTCCACCAGCTTCCTGCTGTGCTTAGTGATACAGTTCTGTCAACAAGGGAATGCATGCACTAAGTAGGAGATGTGGTCATAGAGTCTCCCTTTAGCTGCAAAATGTCCAAGTGTGATACAGTTCTGTCAAGAAGGAAATGCATGCATTAAGTAAGAGATGTGGTCATAAAGTCTCCCTTTAGCTACAAAATGTCCAAGTGTTTTCTGTATGCACAGTAGCTGAGGATCTTGCCTGGAGATTAACGTAAACTGGAATTTCAGTAGATAAATGACCCCTGAAAAGCAGATTACCGCCTCCAATCTTTTGTATGGAAATTTTTAGTAAATATTTTCCTTTCTGATAGCAATTAGGACAATTACCAGGCATTAAAGACAGAGTTTGCAGTCAAAGATCAGAAAAATTCCAAAACTGTTGTGGGTAAACTTATACTCTCCATGAGTCTCTGATCTTTAAATGTTCCATGTTGAATATAATGAAAAACTATGTGAAATTTGGTTTTATAATTATAATAACACATTAACAGCAGTTCTATAAAACAGATTTGCTTTTTAAGAAATCTCTTTTCCTACAAGTGTTTCTCAATCCTCTGTTCATAAAATCACTTGGGCTTATGTGTCATTTTGGAATAGCTGGTGTTCAAGACACAAGGGAAATTATCCTAATGGGCAAGCTCTTTCCCATGGGCCTTCAGTGGACACCATGAGAGAGTCTGGGAACAAGACACTCCCTTGCAGTACAGGTAAGAATGAGGTGAACTATGGCTGCTAGTGAATGGGCATGAAGCTTTGCTCATTTCCATGATCATTTTCTCTTACAGAGCAAAAGCGTTAATTTGCTTGAGGGAACACCAAATCCTTCTGCCCACAGGGGACTACTCTTCTGGGGGATGAATAAGCACAAACCCAATCTGCCTCTGCCTCTTGGATATAGGTGAAGATAATTGCTACTTGAAAGGGGGTAGAAGACAAAAATCTCAACCCACAGGTGAGGGACATAAAATCTTCTTGGGCCCAAAAGCTGGCTCCTATAACAAGCAGACGTCTGCTCCAACTTGAGTAGGGAAAGGAAACTCCTGCTTAAGACCAACCATACACATGAGGGAAATTTTGCCTAAGACAAGACCAGAAAAGAATAAAAAAGAACAGCTCTGACTCCACTACAAGCCTAACACTAGAAAACATGCAATGCCAACCTATCACTGGAGCAAGGGAAGTGAATGGGGAGACACTCCCTCTGCAACACAGACATACAAGGACAGCTGAAATCTAACGGGAAGCAGAAACACTGAGAAAACCCCTCTGGTACCCAATGACCCACCATATTTGGGTGAAAAAAGAAGCTAAAAGTAGACTTAAATAGGAGTCTGAGAATACTACAGATGTTAGAATATAAGTACAAGTTGTCAGCAGTCCAGTTCTTGTGGAATTTGAAAGCAGTAGTGGCCTGAAAGTAACAATAGGAATAACAAAACCCAAATCTAGCTCAAGTCCTGATTAGACTGTTTCCAGCTCCCATACTAATGGCCAGACAAGAAGGCACACTAATTTCCAGGCATAACTATTACTTCAGTCTTCACTAGCCTATACATGATATCTGGCATTCATTCAAAGTCTATGAAATATGCAAAAACAAAAGAAAAATGACCCATGAGAAAAGATAAAACCATCAACAGAACCAGAGTCAGACATGACCCAGATGTTGGAAGTAACAAATAAGAATTTTAAAATAACTGTGAGTAATATGTTAAAGAATCTAGTTTGAAAAAGTTAGCAGTATACACAGGGAATTTTGGTAGAGATATGAAAACTTTAATAGTCAAATGGAAATTAAATGAAAATGCTAGAAATTTTTAAAATGATATCAAAGGGGAAAAAGTCCTTCAAAAGGCCCTTTAATACACTCAAAAAAGCTGAGGAAATAAATAGTGCACTTGAAGATAGGTCAAAATAAATTATTTCCATTGAGACAGAGAGAAAAGAGTTAAAAAAAACCCACAGAGAATTGAGCATGAAAAACCTATAACACAGTATGAAATGGTCTAATATAATGTAATTAAAGTCTCAAAGAGACATGAGAGGGAGAGTAAGGAGAAATATTTGCAGAGATAATGGCTGAGAATTTTATAAAATAATGAAGACATCAAAGTACGGATCCAACAAACTCAATGAATCCCAAAGAGAAAAAATACCAAACAATACAAGTCTATATACATCATAGTCAGACTACTTACAATCAAGAATAAGGAAAAACACAAAGTAAAAAGGAAAGAATTACAACAGGCTAATCTTCAGAAACTATGCAAGCCAGAACACATTGGAATGATATCTTTAAAGTACTGAAAAATAAACATTAATAGAAATCTGCAAACTCGAAATTCTATACCAAGTGAAAATATCTTCCAAAAGTGAAGATGAAATAAAAATTTTCTTTCAGACAAATAAAAACTGAGAGAATTCATTATCGCATGAGAATTTTAATATCAAGTGGAGCTACATTGAGAAAGGAGTGCCAGAAATTATAAAAATCAATGTAAATATATAAGATTTGTTTTCTTATTTTTAATTGTCTGAAAATTTAACTGGTAATTCAGAGCAAAAACCAAAAACAATGTACTGTGGGATTTATAACATATGTAAAGCAAAAATGTGCCACAATAATATCACAAGGGAAAGGAAGGAGGAACTGAAAGTGCACTGTTGGAAGGTTTTTAAATGAGGGGGTATAAATTATTTGAAGTGGGATAAGTTAAAGATGTACGTTACATATTGTAGGGTGACCACTAAAAAAAAGTTAAATAAAGAAGTATAACTAATATGCAAATAGTGTAAAACATGCTGATTCATGAACTCTAAACTAAGAGATTCTGGTATAATTAGCCTGAGGCAAGGCTTAGACATCTGTACTCTAAAAAAAAATCCCCCCAGTAGTCCAGTTATACCCAGCTAGTCTAGTAATGAGAGCTACTGTAGGAGGAGATGCTTTAAAAACTGCTAATTTGTTTATGGTAGGAAGATGAAAAAGCACAATAATAATATAAACGTTTATGGCTTAAAAAGCATAGTCACATCCAATGGATGCTCATAGTGACCTACAGCACAAATGTTGCAGGCATGGTGACACACCCACAGTCACTTAAAGATATGTGATGAGTTAGCCCAGGCAGGGTGGAATGAAGTCCTTCAATAAGGCCTTTAAGGTGACAAAGCTCATTATTTTAGCAAACACTTAACTCTTACCTTCAAAGGGGCCCTGTCCCTTGAAGCAGTGGCCTATGTAAGTATATGCAGATTCTTATAAGCTCTTCTTAATGGACTTGTCTTCTGGCCTAGATAATCCTTTAATATCTTCCAAGTAGCAAATCTTGATTCTTTGAAGATGTATGTGATTTTTGAAAACAACCAAAATTCAATTACTTTTATGTCTGAGTATAAGGTGGAAGAATGCATTTGGAAATCTTAAGTTTGTTCAAAAATAAGAAGTGAATTAAATAGTGTGACTCATTTTCTTGTGTAACTGACAAGTTAATCACAGAACATACAGCTTACCAAGGTAGAAGTGACTATTTGAAGAACACCACTTGTCTTGATGCGAACATATTTGTGTTGGAGAAACAAATCTATCTTACTTCCTTACTTGACTGATATTTGGGAAATTTTGGAAAAAACCTCAAATGTCCTAAATAAGAGTAAATTTAAGACACAGTAGCTTTCTAATAGAAAATGATATAGTTGTTAAACATCCATTAGTATATTTAATTAAATAAATTGTAAATTTAATTAACATTTCTTGAGAAAAGTTATAGAAAAAGATTCTTAAGGTTCTCACTGTGCACTAAACTTCTGCGGTTAAAAAATTCATTATACATTTTTAAAAAATTCAAGAATAATCCCAATTTGGAATTCATTTTGGCACACTGCAGTAAATATATGCTTAGTTGCTCATGCATGGCTGCCAAGATATAATCTAAAGTACATTTTACAATAACTGCTCACAGCTGTAAGCCGGCCTGGATTTGTGACAAGCAGGCTCTTATTATAACATTGATTTTAGATGTCAATGCTGCATAACAGGAACTGTAACACAGAGTGCCCTGCCAATCACAGCAGGAAAAGTCAAATAGCATCCCCTCATGAATGGTACTTTATAGCCCTCACTGATGGGCTGCGGTAAATATTGGGACGTTTGTCTGTGGTTTTAACAGCACATGGCTTGTTGATTTTAATGGGAATCAAAGAAGTAAATTGTGTTCCATGCTTTGAAAATTCTCCACTCAGTATTTTTAATTATAATCCTCATTTTTATCAATAACCCATTCATTACATAATTACTCATCACTAATTTTATAAAGTGATAGAGTCTATACCTACTTCTAACTTCCATTTAGTGAGTAAAGGTACACAGAATGATGTAAGTCCATTTTCACAGAAGAAATTCTTCCAAATATTAAATACAGTTATATGCCCACTCTCCAAGCCCAAACTGTCTCCTTTCCAAGTTAAACACTGCTAATTCCTCCAATGTTTGTCATGTTACATGGTTTCAACAATTCTCTATCTTGGTAGATAGTCTCTGTGTATGTTCCAATTTTCTAAATGTGGATTGAGAGGAAGAGAGAGAGAGGGAGAAAGATTATTTCAGCCTCTTTCCATCATGCACATAAAACCCTAACATGTATTTCATTTCTCTTCAGAGTATCTAGAAAAAGATGGAGATGATATTATTCTCAAATTTCTAGATGGTTCAATAATTGGAGGATCATCTTTGTATGTGACGTCAACTATGGACCCCAAGAAAAGAATTCCTTAAGTAAACATTCTATTGAGTTCTTTATCTTTCTAACATGGAAGAGACTGAAAAGACTAGCTAGCCAATATAATTGGTCATAATTTTATTTTAATCTTTGTGTTTCATCACAGGTACTTGTGTGTCTGTGTGTGTGTGTGTGTGTGTGTGTGCGCGTGTGTTGAAATTATATGTTCCTAGAGAGTATGGCTAATTTCTAAATAATTATCCCCAGGGATTACAATGGTAACTAAAATCTTTACATTTTCTTGATCATATTAAGTTTTTGTTCCTGAAACTCAACAACCTTTCAAATGTCTGTTTGTCCATCCAATCACATCCTTCATTTGCTTAGCTAAGTCACAACCTAAACATATATCATAAGAATAATTTAGACAAGTTGCAAGCCACTTTGGAGTTTTCAGGTAGGAAGATACAGTTTTCCCTTATCCTCTTCTAATTTATTAAGCATTGATTTAAAAAAGATTAAATTACTATGCAATACAGATGATGTAGTAAGATGGACGAATAGGAAGTGATAGACTCTCCTTACACCCATGGACACAAAGATTTGACACCAACACGTGGATCAATTTTCCTTGTGAAAAGTTCAGACACTGTATATTAATAGTTGAACAGATCCTGAACCTTAGGAAGTGCAAATTCAACCACATTGAAACCAGTAGGAGAAAAGGAGATACCTTCTCACCATAACCTCTGTTCCCAGCGCGGTGTCATTCAGTCAGAAAGGAACACCAAGCTCCCAGCTCCTCACTGAAGAGTGAAGGAATTGGACCACACATTTAACATCCCATCTTTTCTGGCTCCTACCCAGGTGATGTCTTCTTTTTTCCCTGTCTCAGAGAACTGGCAGGCCCAGCATAAACTAGTTGGTCTACAGAGAACCAACAGCAGTTTGAACATGCATGCAGGCACTTGCCACGGCTAATCAACAAGTACGACATTTCTGTTATGTAATATTAATAGGTTCTAGAGACCTGCTGTGCCTGTAGATACACCACTGCACTGTACACTAAAAATTCTGCTAAAATGGTAGATCTCATGTTAAATGTTCACACCACAATAAAATAAAAATATAAATAAAATAAAATTTTAAAAAATTAAAATAAATTATCATGCAGAAAACAATATTCTGATGTGTGAGAATTATTCTCAGACTGCTCCATAAATGCTACAAATTCCAAGGCAAAATTTGAGTGCATATCAAAATAATCTAAAGATGTCCCAAAACACATTTCCTGTAGGCTAGCATTTTTACAGAATTTTTAGAAATTTATTTCTAAATTGCTCACAAAATTTTTAAAAATCTGATTTATACCTTTTTATTTGGTTACATTTACTCAACAACTCAATGAAGCACTTTCCTGCCTCATATGATAACGCTATTGAAAATTTATCATTTGGATTTTCTCTCTGTGGCATTTTGGAGACAGGGCTAATATATCTAGTCTGATCCACTTGGGTTCTTGTACAGTGTCCCTGATTCTCCAAAACATACTTTGTATGTTGGTCAGCTACCAGCAGACATTCTGTGTTGGACCAAGGAAATTAAGACTTTGCTATGGGTATTGTTTTAGCCAAGAAGCTTCACTATGTTTCATGGTTAAAGCCAGTTCACCTTACAGTAGATAATCCCCTGGTGTTTGGTCGTGGCTACAAAGAAGACCAGGAAAAGTGGAATTATAAATCAGAAAATACCTAATAAGATACTTACTGCAAATGTCCATTGATGCTGGTTAAAGGCCTCCCCACCCTATGGGAAGGACAGCACATGGCTGTCTTAACTAGAACTCCCCCTTGAGCAGAAAAACAACTGGGGCCAGAGGTGTAATGCTGCTTATTTACTATATACAACCCAGGTGGTTTAAAAGGCACGTTTGCCTCCAGAGTCAATTCCAAATCTGTACTCAGTATTTCACTTTTGCATTTACCTTTATAATAAACTCAAGTGTTAAAGAAGATAAATGTTTTAGACCAGATATTTTTAGATCCAGATGCAAATTAATTTGAAATACTTATATCTTAATCTTTCATTTTGAAATTGAAAATGTCAATCAGAGAAAAAATACCCAGGTGCCCTATAAACACATGCAAAATAAACAGTAAATGAGGAAAGATCTGATTTTGTTCTCGCATTTACAACCAAGTTTCCCTTCCTTGTGACCATTGGTTATTCTAACAGAAATCCTTGTCAAATGCTATATAATATACATGTTTGAATATAAAGTAGATTTGAACTTTATGGTAGCTTTGATTTATGGTCTTATATTTATGAGTTTAAAAAGACTTCCGCAGAAAAATAAAAGTTGAAGAAGTTCACTTAAAGTGGAAATGTGATTTCTGTAACTACATTTTATTTTAAACTGATTGGAACAGTATAAAAATCCCAAGCTTATATAAATGAAAATTTACCAGCTGTTTCGATGTCAGCTCGAGGACTTTTAATTCTCTTTCCTTTGCTCATGTTTCAATAACTATATGAGATCATTCAATTCTTACCTTCAAAGATACAGAGTCAAATATTTTCATCAGGAAATTAGCCCAGGTAAGTATCCAGCATCAGCAAGGATCCAGCCAATAGTTTCCCACAGTATGTCACATTTCTAAAAGAAAAAGCTAAATAAAGAGACAACTACTGAATTACTTTAATTGGATAGATTTCACCAAACTTCTAAAACAAATCTGAAACTGTAAAATTAGACCACAATTTAGATTAGATGAAATAATCCATGTAAAACAGTTTGCCAAAGTGCTTGACACACAGAAAACACTCAAAGGTCAGTCATCATTATAAAAAATATTTGTGGAAGCAATATGGCATAATAGTTAAGACTATTATTTACAATCAATCAACCTTTGTTAAAATCTTGGTTCTATTGCATATTATCTGTGCGATTTTAGGCAAAATCCAAAACCTCAATTTTCCAAAGTATAAAACATCAATAAATAATAATACCTGCTATAAGTTTGAGATTTATAAGAAACAAACAAGGCATGCAAAAAGCTTGTCTTAGTGCCTGGCATATAAGTGGTGAATAAATGTTAGCTATTATCATTACTATTAAATTATTGGACTAAACTTCTAATAAATTTCCTTGCAGCTTCTCCTCCTCTACCCTGAATTCCACACAATCACAATAACTATTTTTTTAATGTGCTAATCTGATCATGTGACATTCCCTTTCCTATAATAACTTAACGACTGCCTTCTGCATTGACAGAAGGAAACCACAGTATGATATGATACATAAAGCCTTTCTTTATATCAGCACTACCTACCTTTCTATGTCTTGTCCAGCTCAGTTTTTTGCTTGCACCTCACTACTCTATTTGTTCCCCAAAAGCCCATGCTTTCTCCTGCATCCTGGTCTGGTTGCTTTTCCTACCTGGAATGTTCCTCCAAAATCCATCTCTTTCTCTAACATACTTCATTACTTGATGACAACCTGCACTCCATTCCTGGGTCCATTCAAGTTATAAGTTCCCTGGAAGAAACATTCCTGATCCAGTTTCCTGACCCTATTGAAGTGAGGGCCTGTCCTCTGTTACAGCACTCAATAGACTCGTGTATGTCTATTTAAATTTGTATTACTATCCTATCTGGCCTTTTTGTTTACTTAACTGTCTCCTCATCTCTACTGCAAGCTCCTTGAGAGCGGGCACTGTGCCTTGTTCATCTCCTAGAACTGTGTCAGGCACACAAATGGTGCTCAAGAGATGTTTGCTGCTAAAATGAATGAGAGCATAAGATGTGCTTTGTAAAGTGTAAGCAGAGATCCTAAGACCTTCCTTGAGAGGGGAATGCTACCCAGAGATCAGTGATAATGAGAAGAAGAGTAGAATTCATTTAACCCAATTTCAAAGAATCCCAGTTTTAGAGCTTTTGGGGGCTTCTGAGAGAACTGGACCACTTTATAGATGAGGAACCTAGGGCAACTGAGAGGCTCAATGGTTTTCCCACAGTTGCCCCAGGAAGTGTGACTCTCCAGGACCCGATCTCACTCTGCTCTGACGTTGCTACTATGCTGCCTGTGTTACAGTGTGATTAGTCAGTGAGAGTTCTTTTTTGTGAAAACAAAAAACAAATGGCCATGAAAGCACTTTGAAAATGAAAGTTATTATTTACTTAATGCATATCCCTTGTCATCAAGTGTGCTCCCAAAACTCAAAATGTGTTCTAAGGAAGACTAATAATTCTTCCTGAGACTTCGAGGAGGACTCTACAATCGAATAACTCAGGGATATCCTGCCTACCCCACAGGCCTTCTAGAATTGACTTCTGTATTAAGCATCCTGAGAAGGTCAGTAGTAACCTGTTTAAAAATTCATTCCATACAGCCTTGGGAAAATAATTTAAACAGAAATTTTTTTTTTTTTTTTGGAATATTACTTGTTACAACATCAGTCAATCAACAAAACCTAGGATGGGGAAGAGCTGATATAAGTCCTTTTTCCTTCATATGGACATGTGACCATCAGAAGTGGAATGCAGGCTTTGATGTGCCACCCAACTTCTGTCTGGAGCTAATGTTTCACTCAGTGAATTCTCCTTCTGGAACCGCGGTTCCCAACTCCCGGGCTGCAGACTGGTGCGGGTCCTTGGCCTGTTAGGGACAGGTCCACAGAGCTCCGCTGCCTGCCACCACCCCCCGACCCAGTCCATGGAAAAACTATCTTCCATGAAACCTGTCCTTGGTGCCAAAAAGGTTGGGGACTGCTGTCTAGACCACATTAAGGAAAAGAATTAAGCCAGTCTTTATAAGCAGCATTCTCCATACGAAGGAGGCAACATAGACCAATTTAAACATTCTTGGGTAAAAAGCAAAGTTCACTTATTTATTCAACAAATTTATATGCATTTAAAAAAATCAGCTAACATAGAGAAAGCCCTGACACATAAGTGGTCAATAGCTATTATCATTATTGAAATAGTATGTAACTTCTTGTGTTCAAATCCTAAACCAATAATAAAAGAAACACCTGAGTGGCTCTATTTTCTGACTGAACTGTTAAAAATACTTAAGGTTAATACTGGAGCAGTTAATTATGAGCTCTGTGAGTCTTCAGAAGTTAAATTCTCTGAGCCTTACTTCTTTGAAAATGTAAAACAGAGTTAATGGAGTTAATGACATTGATCATATCTGTGTTGGAGGTTACAAAGAAGTAATATGCCTAAAATGCTTAGCACAGAGCCCTTCTCATTAAGAAGGGATAGTAGTAAGTTGCCATTATTCCATTGAATACATGAACTCTAATTTGTGAAACCAACACTCTACCACTGGTCATGTAGTTCAAAGGCAGTAAAAGACAGTGGACAAAAGCCAGGGCTCAGTAGAAACAAAGAACAGAGTATGTATCCTGCCCTGTTGTTTACTAGGCACATGACCCTGGGCAAGGTATTATATTTAACCTCTCTTATCTAATAAAGTACCTGCCTTAGAGAGTTGTCATGAGAATTAAACTTATACACCTGGCATATAAAAGGCATAAATACATTTTAGCTTAAAAATCAATTTCACTGATTTTTATTATTATGACTAATTTTTCATTATTATTAAGATTTTCATTGTTTCATCATGTAGTAACATCTTTACAATCAATGTTACACATCCATATTGAAACTGTGAGAATAAATTCTTAGAAATGGAACCGCCAGGTCAAAAGACATGCCATAAAAAAAAAAAAGAATACTCATTGAAAGGCTTTTGCCAAATTCCTCTCCAGAAAAGTTGCCCTACCAACAATGCATCAAAGGGGTCCACTTCCCCCAGCTTTGCCAGTGCTAGGTATTATGGTCTTTTTTCTTTAATGTCTTTGAACATTTGGAGGAAAAATGGCAGCACCTCCCTTTTGATTTTACTTATTATTCTTTGATTATTCATGAGGATAAGCATTTTTCACATTTATTACCTATCTATAGTTCCTCTTTGGCTAATTTTCTCTTCATATGTTCTACCCATTTTTTATTTAACCAACTGATTTTCATCTAGTTTAATTATTGAACTCTTTGTGTCTTGGTTCACTTTCACTAAATATGCTATAAAAATGGTGTTTTTCTAAACATAGAAGTTTTATGTATTTATGAGGTCAAATATTTCAGTCTTTATGGTTTCTGCCTTTGGGGTAATTATTATAAAGACCTTGTCTACCCAAGACTGGAGACCAAGTCTACTGTGCTTTATTCCAGGACTTTAGCACATGTCTTTGTATACATATTCAAATCTTTACTAAATCTGGACTTGGGAAGGAGGGACTCAAGTGTGAGGTTGAGACTTGTTTTCTAAGTATCTGGCTGGTTTTCCCAACACCCCTTGTCAAATGATCCACTGTCTCTCCACTAATCCCAAAATCTGCCTTATGATATATCCATGGGTCCCCTTGGCTCGGACCCGAGGCAAGGAGCGTGGGCTGGAGAGCAGGCACAGGCTGCACACACCGCCCTACTGCTCTCTGCTGCCCCGTACACTGGGTCATTTCTTTGCCTTGCACAGCCGAGCCCAGACATCAGCCCCACGGCCTCCCATTGCCATGCGTTGCACATTGGAAGGGCTGCAAGTGCTGCTGCCCCCCACAAGTCACAGGCAGTGCAGGGACCCTTTCCTGATAACCCTCCCCCTGCCTCCGCCACCGCCCCTCGTCCCTTCCAGTGAGAGGGCTTCAGTGTGAGTCTGTGAGTTCTATCTTGGGACATGCTCTCCTGCAAGATGTGAGCTGGCTGCGGCCTCTTTTAAACAAGGTCTCAGGCTCACTCTATCTAACAATCTTCCTAGAAATCTCTAGCATGTAGGTGGCATTTATTCTTAGTTTCCAGCATGAAGGCAGGCATTTTTTCCTTGTAGATTCTGATTCTCATCTCAATGGGAATTTAGGGGTGGGTGGAATGGAACACCTGTGTTCAAGTACCCATCTTGCCAGGAAGCCAAATGGCTTCGTAAATTAACACTCCAGCCTGTCACTCATGAATTCCAAGAACAACCTGTGCTTGGTAACATGCAATAAACAACTCATACACATTACCTTTGATTGCTGCTAAATATCCTCGGAGTTCTCGCTGAAGTCTGGTACCCTCCGCCTGAAAGACACACAAGCACAGAGATGCTAAACATTCAGTCTTTATTTTGCATGAAAACATGTAAGAAGCAATAAGTCTCAAAGTTACTATTGCCAGAAGCTCATTCTTAAAAACACATAAATATGAGGACACAGAATAAACAAGGTAATAGCTCCCATCTGTCTAGGTATTTGCAGAGATTTTATTCAGCTTTAAAAAGCAAAAAGAGAAGGCAAGATTTTGCTAAGTAGAAAATACAATCCATGATGCAGCCTCCTGTATATTCAAGAGCTATCGAGTATCTAGATTTTGATGCATGGATTACAATAGTATGGAACTGATCACCACTGTCTAATATGGTAGCCGCATGTGGCTGTTGAGCACTTGCAATGTGGTTGATCCAAATTGACATGTACTGTAAGCATATTTTACATTTACAGTGTAAGTGTATTTTACATAACAGATTCTAGAGTCTTAGTAGAAAAAAACTCATTAATATATTGTATATGGATTATATGTTAAAATGACAGCATTTTGGATATATTGAGTTAAATAAACTACAGTGTTAAGATTAATCTCACCTATTTCTTTTCACTTTTTTCTAATGTGGCCACTAGAAAATTTTAAATTACATATGTCGTTTGCATTATATTTTTATTGGACTGCACTGAAATAGAGAAATTGTTAAACTGTAAATTTTTACATATGAATGCTTGTAGAAACTCAGAGACTCTGAAACTAGGATTAGATTGCAAGGGGGTTAATTTGGAGTTAATCTAGGAAATGCCAAGGAGTGGAGAAGAGCCAGGGAAGGGAATAAAACCAATACAGGGGGCTTTATCATCAGGTTACCACTGCAGGAAAATGGGCTTCAGTCCCTCTTGGAGACAGTGTCAATCAAACATCTTACAGATGCCCAAACAAAGGGGCACGGAAGGTGGGGTATTTATCTCCTGTCAATTGTTGGTCTAGGGCTGCTCCTGCGGGACATCAATTCCCCAGTATGTTCACACAGGGACAGAGAGAGCTCCATAAACCAGAGAAAGCCCTCAGGCAAAGAGTTACCAATGTTGGTAATTGCAAGTAAGTCTAGTGGGCTCAAAAGAGGTAGGTACAGGGGCACACCATGGGGCACCTACAGTATCTGCTGTAACACTACAACTGGAAATAAAAAAAATACATGCTTTTTAACTGCAACATAATTTAACAAAATTGCAGAGAGCTGGCATACAGGACTCCACCCTGAGTTCAATAATAAGAAAGCAACTATGATAGTCATATTCAATTCAGTAAGTATTTGTATTTTCCCAAAAAGTGGTGGTGGAGGAAACTTCTTTCCTCACTGTATTACTACCTAGTAGGGGAATTGAAATAACTAAGAAAAAAAATTGCACTGCAACACAGATTACATTTAGCATTGCAACAGTCATTCAAAAAGTACTTTGAAGTACAAAGTACAGACAAAATGCTCATCACATTTAAAGATGGATAGTGATTAATATAAAGAAATTCTGAAAAGAAATGCTTATTTTAAGACTATGCAGAACTCCAAAAGGGATTCTGGATGAGGATATTTTGCACATAGGACTTACATCACTCAGGTACAGTGACATTATTGTTGTGAAATCTATGCAGTGCTCAGGTGAGCGTTTTTGTATCTGAGTTAAGCTCAAGTTATTTTTGCAGCTCTGTAAGCCCACGTCTGATTAGATAAAAGCATAGGGTTAATTCATTTGCTGGCTCCTATGAACATCAACCAGCATGGGTCCATTCAAAATGGAAAAACAGAAATCATCAAATTTCTAAACAATTGACTCCCTTTCTAGTGTCTCTACACGATTTTAAATCCAAATTCTAGGTCACGCTTGTCTTGTTGAGCAGGTCAGAAACATGTAATAGAAAACCGCCGTGAGCTAAAGAAGAAAAAGAAAATCATTAGTGAAGTTCCAAAACTGCGGAGAATAGTAGAAAATTATTTCCAGGGAGAGGACAGGGGAAATGAAGAGAAAACACTGACGACAAACACTTGAATAAAAGGAGAGGATGAAAAAGATCAGAAGTCAGGATGATGTCCTCTATAGCACCAAGAAAATACTTTGGAACAAAAGACATGAGTCTCTCCCCTACTGAATATCTTTTATGTGACAAGCATATGTCACATTCTGAGTAAATAAAAAGCTGAAAAGATATGGCTTTGGGAGATTTTTTTCTGGTCAATCTATGCTACACTTCCCTACCAGATCTGTTCCGAGGGGAGGATCATTCTTTCTGCCTTGGCAACATCATGCTTGGCTGTGGGACTTGACTTGGCCAATGAATTACGAGTGGAAGTGACATGTGCTACTTCTGAGCCGAAGCCAGAAAAGCCATCTGAGTCCTGCCATTTCTTTTGCCCCAGCCAGGAGCCTTGTAATGTTCCAGACAGGGGTGGCTTCTTCAACAACCTGGATCCAGGTGTGAATGGACCATGAAGCACAGGCTCCATTCATATTTTCATGAGTGAGAAACAAACCTCAGTTGTTGAAAGCCGCTGAGATGTTGCTACCACAGCATAGCCTCGCCTGAACCGCCTGATACAACGATTCACCATCAACAGTGAAATGCTGGAATGTGGAAGAGGCTGAAATCTCATAACAACAAAAATCCCACTGGAGTTAGAGAACAGACAAGCATTGAAATCAGTTACAGAAACATTTCAGAAAGGAAATCAAATTGAAAGACTGAGGACCAAGTGGATGATCAGCAAATGGAAGTTCAAGTGGTGGCCAAGTGATGGGAAGAGATAGAACGGTACTGAGAGACAGAAGCGAGGCTCCAGAATCATTTGTCCCAGCAGACAGCAGATCATAGAGAGAGAACAATATCTGAAATCAGGCATGTGATTTACCTGGACCGACCTGGACCCAAACCGAATCTAAAGCCTAAAGCCCTAAAAGGTACAATGAGGAGGGTTTCAATCCACTAAGGTCGCATTTCTCCAGCTGGGTAAGTGTAGAACCTGGGGGCACTTTATGGTTTGTCTAGGGCTCATGACCACAAAATAAACCTAAAACTTCTCTCTGGAACATCAATTTATTGAGGTGGAGGGGAGCAAATGGGAGAGAAACCATTTTACAACCACTAACCCATCTGTTATAAAGTAGAATGAAACACTGCAGAGAAATGAAACACAGCGCTTCACAGATGCCTCCTGCTCTCAGTTCTCTGCTTTAGGACTCTGCTTTACTGTCTGTGGTCCTTCCCTGGCAAAGCATGAGAGGCACCGAGCTAAGGCCAGGCTCACATCTCACCCAGACGGATGCTTTCTTTCAGAAAATCATACAAAGCCAGCCATGAAAACTGACAGTCTGAGCCACAGGACTGTTCAGAATATCTGGAAACAGCAAAAAAGTAGCAGGGAAGAGCATTCTTTTCCCATATTCAAGGCGTAAAGATGTCAAATTAAACCAACAGTTAAGTCATTGCTTTTTCTTTCAGAATCAGAAAGAAGAATGAAATAATTCAGGCTCCAGCCCATACACTGGATTCATCTTGCCAAAGGCAAACATCGAAGGTTTTTAAAAAATAAAATAAGAATCCCAGAAGAGATTTTTGATAAGAGAATGGAAGAAAGTTTCAGATTGTACAATAATGACTTAACTAAACGAGTCCAACTTAAGCAGATAAACTGGAAGCTAATTTGTATGACTTTGTTTTTTTCCAATGATTAAAATTCTTAATTTTCCCCATGACTATTAAGTTTTCATAAATCACTCAGTAATAACCATATTGAATTTCACCTAAAATTCTGCCTGAATCAAAAAAGTAGAAGACCCTGGAGAGAAATTCTTCACCTGCAACATGCCATAGAGTGGTTTCTTCTGCACAAAACCTACTACATAACAACATTTTCTTAACATCATTATTCTGCATAAATCACAGATGTTTCAAGTGAACACATTCTTACGGCATTGCTCAGATTTCACTGAATTTGAAGTTCATTCCAAATTCCTCTGAAAATGATCATTTCAGTATTTCAGCTGTGAATTGTGTATTTTGCGTGTGTGTGTATGTCTGTGTGCACGCAAAAAACAGATTCAAATTTCTACGCCCTTGGGACTACATGCCTGTATTTTCTCTTCCATTTCTTTATATCACTCTCTACAAGATAAGACAAAATTATTATTCTATCTCCTGATCACACTGTCTTCAGGGCCTATGGCAAGAGGAGGGCAAGGGAGTCTATTATAATTAAATTATCTGCCTAGTAATACTCCTCTTTGGACAAGATCTAAGCAGCATCCACCACCTACATAATTTCTTGCCTTACCACATAGCACAATAATACAGCTTCGGTGTTGGTCAAAAGCTCTTTATTTTTTCAGCTGAATCATTTATTAGCATCAGGAGCTGTCACTTCTCAAGCCCAGCCGGTGCCCTACACCTCACTTTCTTCCAACACAGCCTGGGGGAGTGGCTTGCTTTCCCTTCCTCATTAACGCTGTTCCCCTCACTCTCTCCTGCGGGGTCTCACACTCTCACGGGGCTGGGGAGAAGGTTGCAGTCTCTCCTCTTCCCTGTTTCCCAACTGTCCTGAAAAACAAGCCAAGGTCATTTTGGGTCTCATCATGGAGATACCAAAAATTAACAGCCATGCAAAAAGTACACATGGTTACAAAACCTTTCAAAGGCCTGAGAATGACTGCCTCTACTAAAAACATCCTTTCATTCCCTTGCTGAATGGTACCCCGAAGCTGTTGATTCCTTCTCTTAATTCTGTGGGCACTACTCCACATATCTGCCCATAAGGATTAAAATGAAGTTCAAAATCTAATTAAGTAGTTAGAGAACAGTGCAGCAGGCATATCGGCGAGGAATATTTTAAAGATTGTTGTTACTCTATACAAAAAAATCACATCCATAGCTAATTCAATGTGCTTCCAAGTTGTTTTACATCAGGTTGGTTCTCAGTAACACCAGTTCCTTAATTATTTGCATATATGTCTAGGAGTAGGGTGTAGGATGGAGGGAGGGGTTCCCTGGGCTCCTGGACAACTGGACAGCTCTGATTTGTGTCTCTTCAGCACCATGGACAGCCCCCAGGCATCTATTGAGGGTTTTTAAAATTTTTTATTTATTTTGATTTTTTTTTTGTTTTGAGACAGGGTCTTTCTCTGTGGCCCAGGCTGGAGTGCAGTGGTGCAATCATAGCTCACTGTAACCTCAAATTCCTGGCCTCAAGCGATCCTCCTGCCTCAGCCTCCCAAGTAGCTGGGACAACAAGCACATGCCACCATGACCATGTCTGGCTAATTTTTTAAATTTTTTGTAGATATAGGGTTTGGCTATGTTGCCTAGACTAGTCTTGAACTCTTGATCCCAAGTGATCCTCCTGTCCTTGGCCTCAAAAAGTACTGTGATTATAGGCATGAGCCACTGTACCTGGCCCTCAAACACTTAAATAATTAATCTATGTAGTGTCAAAGGAGCAGCTGTAAACACTACTGCATCAAAATTTCCTACTACACTCTGGTAAGAGCATAGAAGAGTTACAGACAGACTTTTCACAGTGAGCCAAGTCTCTGATATGAATAGCCACCACAGACTTAGACACCAGAAGAGGGTCTCCAAATCCTAGAGCTACAGCAAACAGTCTCCAGGTGTTGAGCTTAAAAACAGGGCTGAATTAAGGTGTGATGAATGACATTTGAAAATTAGTGGGTCAAACTGTTTATTGTTTGGATACACTAAATTCTGAAGCATTAACAAATTATATTCAATACTTATGCCTACGACTTCAAGAGTCAACATAGAGGTATAATTTTGTTAGCTTACCTTTAACCCAGTTACTTCTGCCCAGAAGAAAGAAGCTATAGTTGAGGCATTATTTTAATTGAATTAAATGGATAAAATACATCGAAGGAATCAATTAGGGAAGCAGCAACCACTGCACAATTTAGGGGCACCATTCCTACATGCCACCTTTTGCATGACACCCCTGGGCAGGGCTGTGTATCCTTCTGGCCCTGACTGCACTTGCAAAGCCAAAACCAGTGGATTTCATTAGTAAAGTTATGTGGATCTGGCAAATTCTTTAAGGCAACAGGTGTTTAAAACCCATTAAACAAATAATATCTTGTTGAATTGACATAATTATATGGTAAATGTAGTACTTATTTATCTTTATAGGTAACTTTTCTTATAAAAAGGGCAAGAATGACAGGAGAAAGAAAACACCACATACGTTATAGAAAATGTTTTCATCAAGTTGCCACTATAACTCAGAAACTAACTGTGAGTTGACATTTTATAAGCAAGCAGCACTAACAGATGTATGAAAAGTAGATCTGAGGACACAAAACTTCACAAAACTGAGATTTCACAAAGGTAAGTCCTATCATCTCATCTGTGATCATAAGCTCACAGAAGTTCCCATAGTTACATTATTATTTTTGGCCTTTGCTGACATTTTTCTCTTGAAAATGGCTCAAATAACGTATCAAAATTAAAATGGGCTCAATTTCTCAGAGTTCAGACAAGTTAACTCGATCTTGAAGGCAATGTTAATAAATTTGCTTCTCATTTTTGATGCTTAGAAGAAAATTAGATTATCAAATAGATGAGATTTAATGAGGCCATAATCAGCACCTTGATTAACAGATGACTAATAGGACATAATATGTGAATCCACTTATGATCAAAGGCGTTAAGCTACCGAACACTACAGACACCCTCGGTTTGTTAAGAAATAGCACTCTCCCTATGACAAGTTCAAGGGCTGTTAAATTGGAAGATGGAAGTTTTTCAAAAGTAAAATCATCAGGATGTCTGAAATGTACATTTTCGTTTCCTTGCTTTGAGTTCTTTGTAGCAACAGGAGCTGTCGTTAAGAACTCAGCACTTATTTCATAAAACAATTTCTCTGATTTTTTGGATTTCCTCTTCACAGATATAATTAGTAGGGAAGATGAAAGAGTGAGAGGAAATGAGTAAATGGTTGAATCATATTCCTGGGATGATGGGAGGTAGTGCACACAACAGAGAGGGACATCAAGGAGAACATCTCAGTTTCCACAATTTTATCCAAGGCTAATGGCTCAATTTCCAACTATCCCCGTCATCAGCTCCAAGAATATCTATAATCTGAAAACAAAATCTAACATGCTTTCTACCTTTCAACGAAACAAAATTAGAAAGCTAGCTAATAATCACATATACCATTGCTCCATTTATTTACTTTAAGCCGATTAACTTGAGTTTATACAGGTCTCCATTCAGATCTTGTGGAAAAACTAACCCATTGCATGTGCAAGCGGATAGAACTGCCTACTTAGAACTATGAAACCATCAAAGTACGCAGACTGGATACAACTGTAAGATATATTTTATTGTCTTGAGTTTGTGCCCCATGAAAAGCCCCTCAGTTTTTTCGTGTGTGTGTGTGTGTGTGAGAGAGAGAGACAGACAGACAGAGAGAGAGAGAGAAAGAGAAGAGATCTGACTTATACGGTACATTATGGGCATCATTTAAATATCTTTTCAACCTTCGCTTTACTAGCTAGAGCACAGTGTTTAATATATTGGCGGAAGGGGTACAGGGGTGGGGTGGGGAGCTGACCCAAACACCAAGGGAAACTTTATAGGAGTCCCACCTTGACAACTCTTTCTGTAGCTTATTGTTCAGGGTCCTCTTCTGCGGGTATTGATGCCAACTCTATCTACAATGTTCTCTCACGACCAATTGGGCAGGATGTACAGGTGTTAGAAGAACAACTGCTACATCAAAGTACAGAGATGCATTAGCGCAAGCGAAGGAAGTGCCCCAGCTATCATTACTACAGGCACAATGTAACATTCACAGTGCTTCTGAAACTGTCATTTATGATGTCTGTTACTAGTTTGCCTGGGCTGCCATAATAAAATACCACAGACTGGGTGGCATAAAAAAAACAGACTCATTTCCTGACAATTCTGGAGGCTAGAAATCCAGGATCAAGGTATAGGCAGGGTTGGTTTTCCCAGGAGCCTCTCTCCTTGCTTTGCCGATGACGCCTTCTCACTGTGTCCTCACGTGGCCTTCCGTCTGTGTGTGTGTCCCTGTTGTCTCTCCCTCTTCTTAGGACACCATTCCTGTTGGATTAAGTCTCACCCACATGACCTCATTTAACTTTAGTTATCTCCTTAAAGGCCCTATAATCAAACACAATCACACTTGGAGGTACTGGGGGTTAGGGCTTTAAGATAGGAATTTGGGGAAATGCAATTCAGTACATGATTAAACAATGTCCTCAAAGGAACCCTTGGATATGGCAATATGACCACAAAGTCTAACACTCACTGAGTAGTCACTTTATTCCAGAAACTGTCCTAAATGTCACAACTCTGATGATTCACAATCCTCGCGACAACTCCACGAGGTTGGCACATTTTTCCAAATGAGAAAACGGAGGCATAGTGGCTGAGACCTTGCCCCAAGTCACACATCTAACAGATCGAAAGCCAGAATCTGAATCCAGATAGTGCAATTAAGTAAGTCCTATAACTTGCCTCAAGAGCCCACCTGCTTGCCCTCTGCTCTCTCCCACCTCTGTATCCCAGGCTGCAAAGACAGCGATGCCAGACGATGAGGGATGAGGTTGTCCAACAAGAAGCTTGATTCTTGGACTTCAACAAGGATAATTTACCTAAAGGCACCATTCTCTGTGCTCTCAGGATACAGTTTCCATACACAAAAATACCAATTGTTCACCAGTTTTTCTCCAAAGCTCACAACCCCACAGGGTTTATTCCATGTGGTTGACATTGCATAGTGGTTAAGTCTGTGGGGCTCGAGCATCACACCATTGGGATCAAAATCTGAGCTCTGTCACATCTACTGTGCAACCTGGTCCAAGTTACTCAACCTCTTTCTAAGCCTCTAAATCCTCATCTGTAAAATGAGTACTCACTTCCTTGCACTGTCTCGAACATTGAGGGAGACACTCTATGTAAAGTATCTACTGAGTACCTGGCACATACCACACGTTCAGTAAATGCTGGATGTCACTATTATCATTCCACCCAATACCTTTTAAATGATAAACTGTGCAAACAGAAGGTGTTTCATAAATGTTTGATGAAGCTAAGTTCTGCTACATGTCACATTGCAAAGGAATATCTTCATGAGGGATATACAAAATCTCCCTGAAACAAGCTACTTGGAATTTATGCTTCCTTGTTTTGTATTTGTACCTCTAAGTTCCAAATACACAATTAAGATTTTCAGAAATTTTTTATACCCTTAAATATTGCAGTAGTAGAAGGCTCCAGAATGCACAATAATAATTTATGCATATCTATAAGAACCACTTAACAATGGATATGAGAAAAATCAAGCCAATATGTAAATTACTGCCTGAGGAAACAAAAAAAAAAAAACGTGAATACCAACGACCAAAAGAATAATCAAGTTCATTTCTAAAATGAAAGTTTTTATGACATATACTCAGTTTTGTCATGTGTAAAGCAGAATTATAATTATAGATTGCTATCAGAATCAAGCAGACAGTGTATAAAACATTTTATAAACGCCAAAGCTCTAATTGAAGAAAGTCTTAATAATAAAAATACTTTATCACTGCATTTGCCTAAGCCAGTTTAATGGGGGTTGGTAATTTGGAAATTTTTAAAGCTTCTCAGAAGATTTTTATAATTAATCAGATTTGGGAACATATTCAAGTAGATGTGCAATTAAGGAAACCATCATATTTACTGTATCTCACATTTGCATCCAAGTTGTTAACATCATAGGATGTCTTTTTATAGACACAAGTCAAATGTGTGACCTGATTCAGAAGTCTAGAGTAGGACCCAGGAAACTTTATTTTTAAAATGCCTCCAGATGATGGCTACTGAGAACCTCAACCGTAATTTTTCACTATGTCTATCACTTAAGGGGCACTGAGTGTGTTCATGGACACTCTAATATGCAGCTCTAGTATGAGATTGCAGAAAAAAAAAAAAAGCACCTAAAAACATATCTGGCTCCAGGATTCAGTCAGTCACCATAAGAAATTCCTCCTAACGCATCTCCTTCATTCAGATTGGTACCCACATGGCAAGGTTAACAACGGCAATTACAAAGTGACTTATGAGAGAGAATCACCATCAATGGAACCAATAAAATTGATGCAAATATGATAATCAACTGCAGCTCATTTATGCAGATGTTCAAAACTGTTTCAGGCAGTCTCCCTGGGCTGAGATGAGAGATACGCCTAATTCTCTGCATCCCATTACCAGAACTGTACAGTCAACCTGGGGATCATTCAGAGAGAAGCATTCATGCTAGATAACGAGCTTACTTCACAAGGGGAAGTGGAAAATAGATGGAATTGCTTTAAATAAATGCTGAGGAATGGAATGCTAAATCCTTCCCAGATGGCACAGTTAATTAATATTATAAGGCAAGATACAATTAAAAGTGGATATCAGAGTACGATAGATAAAAGGAAACCTTCAGAGAAATAACATGAAGAGCTTCCTATAGGAGTGATTTCTTAAATTGGGAACAGGCTCCATAGGAAATGGCACAACAGTGACGCTTGGAACATTTACAGCTTGACTTGGTCAAATTTTTGTTCAGTTTCAACTAAAGCTTTTAATTTCGATAGGCCAGAAAGAGTTACTCTTACTGATGGAATAAAAAGATTAGTAGATGAACAGGTTCTCCAACAAATGTAACAAGTTTTTATTTTCATTCTCCTATCTGGCACCATGGACAACAACACCCTAATGGTCACATGAAGTAGGAAGACTCATTTGGTCAATTAGCAAAGAGGTTTAATGGAAACAAAATAAATAGAAAGACAATAGGTAAATGCAGAAAAGTTTGAAGAGCAAGGGCCAATTCATTGCACTGATACTTGAAGGTTTCCACTATCTGCTCCTTCCCCCAGAAGTTGATTGTATTAGCCATCACGGTGAGTTGTACTTACTAAAAAAGGACTATAAGTCAAGATTATATTAGAAAACACATCTTTTCCACACACACACACAAAAATAATACAAAGAAGAGTGACGGTCTTACCTAAGAGCTTAGTAGCCAAATTCCTTTGGTCTCTGGCCATATAGTGAATACAACTACATATAAATCAGTTAAAGCAAGAGTCTCCTAGCCAACCATGTAGCTATTTCACAACTATTTCACACACTGCGTGAGTGGCTTTACAGGGGGAGGGCTCCTGCACTAACAGACAGTAGCCACCCATTGAGCTCGGGGAGTCCAGCTGGAAAAGGCATTGTGGGAAGGTGTGGAAATCATTTTTTCTAAGAACACCAAGGGAGCTGAGAATATATTCGTGTGCTAATGTTAAGTGACAAAACTAGGATATCAAAATATATCACGATTAGGGAAGTATAGTAACATAATCTAAAGAGTCTGTATCTTTTTTCTACTACTTTAATTGCTTGAAAAAGAAAAAGAAGACTTTTGTACACTAGACCACAAGCTTGACAAAGAAAGGAATTATGTCTGAATTGTTCATCGTTTTTTCCCAGTGCCTTGTACAATGCCTTGATTCAGTCAAGAATACTTTTGATAGACACTTATCCGTAGGGAAGCTATTCTCCACCTTTTACCTGTCAGCTTAGATGAAGTGTCCTGCTCCCAGCTCAAATCAGCCCTTCCCACCATGTACTGGATCCCATCTCCTCCTGCCTACTCGAGGGCACGGTCAGCTCTTCTCCCTTCCTCTGAAGAATCATCACATTCTCCTTCCGGACCAAATGAGTTCTCTTAGGATATATACATTTCTGCCATTTTAAGAACATATTCTCTTGATCCCCACTTCCTCTCTCAGCTATGCTCTTATTTCTTTGACCTTCTTTGAAGCAAAACTTGAAACTTGCTGTCTCCAAGCCTCCAGATACCACTCCGCTTGCTCTGTTGATTCCATAGCTCTCATCATTTTCTACCAAAGACTATAATCCACCTGTTTATTGTGTTCTATGTATTGTCTGCCTCCTTATTTTGGAATGTGAGATCCACACTTGCAATGACCTTTGTCTGTCTGTTCACTGAAGTTTCCCAAAGGCCTAAACCAATTCTTAGCATGTAGAAGACACTCAATATGCACATGGCAAATGGATGCCTCAATAATTACATACTCTTGCTCTCAATGAGCCTGCACATGACATCATCTATCAAATAACCTAAAAACTTCCTTGAAAGTTGATATTAAAATAAAACACTTTAAATGTTGCAAAATATTTGCACACTAAGATGGTTTTCAAAATTACAGAACTTCCATAGGAAATTATAGCTACAATTAAAAGAGTACCTGCTGTGGTTTGAATGTCTCCACCAAAACTGATGTTGAAATTTAATTGCCCTTGTAACAGTGGTGAGAGGCAGGACCTTTAAGAGGTCATTAGGTCATGAGGGCTCCACCCTCATGAATAGATTAATGCTGTTATCACGGGAGTGCGTTAGCCATCTTACAAGTGGGCTACTGATAAAAAGGATAAGTTCAGGTCAATTTCCTCTCTGTCCCATGTGCTCGCTTCTGCCTTCTGCCCTTCCACCATGGGATGGGCTTTACCAGACAGCCGAGCATATGCCAGTGCTATATCCTTGGACTTTCCAGCCTCCAGAACTGTGAGAAATAAATCTCTTTTCTTTATAGATTACCCCATCTGTGGTATTCTGTTATAGCAGCAGAAAACAGACTAAGACAGTATCTCTGGGTTAATTTTACTTGCAGAGATGCAGATGTATACAATTTGCTTATAGCATATTGTACAATTATTTCATTTAAACTTTAACGGAAACCCAATATAAATTCAGGAAACAAGACCCACAATTCCCTCAGAAGTTTCTCAGAAGCAATTAACTGATATCTCAATTAAATATATTAATCTCTGTTGTGAAAGTATTATCAAAGAAGAATGACCTTATTCCAAAACACAACATATTTTTTAAAAATTATTAAATTGTACAAATTGGAGAACCTAACTAGGATTCAAGAACAGGAAAAATATTCTTCTGAATAATTAAAATTACTTATTTTGTTAAGTTTGTTACAAGTGTGTAAAGCTCTTAGAAGACTGAAAATACTGTAAGTGCCAGCAGTTAGTTATGGGCACCATGGAACTAGGGCAGCTTCAGGAAGAGAAGGGCCAGAGCTTTGCTCTACTCTCCTTCCCCCACGTTAGAATCAAGCCCAGGCCATGTCAGACATTCTCTAAGGAATATCTTCCTGCCAAAAATTAGAAGGAAAGGGGTAGAGCAGGTGACAATAAAGAGGGGCTTTGATACTGAATGAGTTAGGAGGGACATAATATGCAAAGCAAAGGACAAATATAAAGAATATGTGTAACAAAGAGGCAAGTCAAGCTGGGATGTACTTATTAAGCACCTAGCAAGTGCTAGAAGCCATAGAAATTTTTTTTAAATGACTAAGACAGTATGTTTTCCTTTAAATATTTTACAACCCAATGAAGACAGAAATACACATCTAAATAACTGTCACGTAAAAAAAAAAAAAAACCTGAATAACAAATAATGTACTACTGAAGAACCTAGAGAAAGGGAAACTTGTGACTGAGGTCATTGGGGAAACAGCGTGTAGAATATATCTTGTCAGTTGACCTTAAGGAAAGCTGGAACTTGGACATATGGAGACGGCAGGTCAGGGAAGGGCAGTCCAATTGTAAGGAAGCCGTTGCGGTAGGGAAGTGGACAAGAGTTTGAAATCAAGCAGTTTAGTCCCTAAATGACGCCATCATACCCAGACCACCAGCTACTCACTGCACCAACTACCTTTCTGTGTTTATTTCCATCAGAGCATCTTGATTCAAACAGGCCTCCTCAGTGTGATCCCTAAAGGGAAAAGCCATTGGTTTGGCTGATACACTGTTGAGCTCTACCAGATACTAAAAAGAGAAGTGTGATCAAATCCTTGGGGATGGCCAAAGAAAGCTTCAGTGCCCTGAATGTGAGAGGAAGCCCAAAACAAATTGCAGCCACAAATAATTCGTGTCCCACAGGGTGGAGGACTGAATAAAGCCAAAGACCAAACAAGCAGAATTTGCTGCAAGTCATGAAAATATATATTCTTAAGAGGGTAACTTAAGGAAACTCCCCCAAGCAAGAGGTCAGAGATTTTTCTGTGTTAAAATATATGTGTGGAGTCAGACATATTTTTTTAAAGAATGGCAAAAGTTATTGGTAGGGAGATTTTTGGAGAAGTGCAGATCAAGTAGAACATACCCTCCATACATCACCTCTTTCCTTATTATACTTTATTAAAGGAAAGGAAATGTTATCACCCACCCCATTTCTGTGTTGCTTTCTTGAGCTACAGACTATTTATTTGCTGTTGGACAGATTTCATATGAGGTCATGACTTTCAATAGGAGCTTCCCTTACACACTCTTTGCTGAAATGTCACCAGAACTCTGTCCCCCTGATTTGCCACATACATTTAAGACCTTGGTGGGTCTTTATCCAGCATCAAGACATTTTCTTTACCCTCCGCTTAACAAGCTTGCCCTTTGGACAGAGGACCCAAAGATAAGTCTGATCCAATTTAAAACTTCTTTTGTTCTGCTAAAAGACATCCACCAGCAGGCAATAAACTGAACGTGAAGGCAATCAGCCGCTTAATACCGCTCTTAAGAACATATTGTTGAATGATGTGATGAACGCTGCGACACCGCATTTTAAATATTTTGACCGCTGCGATTATAAAGAGCACTGTTCTATCAGTAGTAACATAATTTAAATATCTTATCTTTCTACCCTCCTTTTCTCAAATATATGACCTGAAATAATGTCTGTTTTAGATAAAAGTGCTAAAAATCAACAGCAGAAGGAACATGCTCTATAAGTAATAAATCTGCAATTTGTACTGCCCTGCACGAGAGCCCTCATCCCTGTACTGAGAATTCTACTGTGATTGCCCTTGGTGGCCACAGGGCAACAGGGGTATTGAGAGCCAACCTACCACCCTGTGAAATTTACTACCACACTTCTCATAAGAAATTTCGGATAGGGTTGGGGACACTGGTTACAAATGAGTGGCTTGAGATTCGTAGGGTCAGTGCGTGAGGTGCAGACAAAGGAGACCTCGAACAGGGATTCTGTACTCCTAAAACCCAAGAGCTACATTTTAATTCTTTAAGGGTAAATGCAAACAAACCATACATTTCCATTCGATAATTGCTATCCCAGTACAGTCTAAAAAGCAGATTGCCCGCTAAGTTAATATGGCTTCATTAACTGCTACCTTTCTTTTAGGACATTAGTAATGCTTACTATTTATTATACTTACATGTGTAATAACATTTATACACTTAGTATAGTGCAGCCCCTGAGTCAAATTTGTCCCATAGATTTTTTTTTTTTTAACAAACCTCATTATAAAATTGAATCAGGTGCCAACATTTTAAATAACAGGGATGTTTCCTGTGGCGTACAGCCAGAGGTAATTGATGTAGGACGGAAACTCTCAGAAGGCCTAATGCCAGAAGTGGGGCAGAGAGAACTCTTAATGGGCTACACCAGGCGAGGGGGAACACTCAGCTGGTGTGCTGAGTGGGTGGCGGTTCTGGGTCAGCAGGCCTCGGGAGTGGAGGGGAGGGGGAAAGCGCAGGTGGGTATGAGTCAGCCCAGAGCTAGAGAGGACGGGACACCCGACTGCTGCAACCCAGGAAACAAGGAGATGGTCGGCATGGTCAGGTGATTGGTCACATAAAAGGAGGTGGCATGATAAATACATATATTGAAAATAATGAAAGCCAGCTGTCTCACTCCCAAAGAATGAGGTATTAATACAAATACAGAAAGGGGGAAGGCTCAAATAAAGCAGGAGACATGGAATTATAAGTGGAGGTGTCATGGTTTCAGATAGATGGATGAATAGATAATATAGATGTCTATGTGTATAAATACTTGCATATACGTATGCATGTGTGTGTGTGCACATACCTAAAAATTTAGGTTTGCATATTCTAAAAACTTAGAAGGACTAGAAGCATGACACCCTAGAAGCAAAGAATACATCCAGTACCCAGATCTTAGTTTCCAAATGCCATTCTCCACTAAAAGAGACCAGGACTCCTTGGAGCAACAGCCAATTCTAAGGCTGGGTAAGCAAAAACACAGCATAGACCTGAAACATCTTGTGCCCAAAAGTTTTAAAAGTCCTCAAAGAATGAAGCCGATGTGCCAAAAGGACACATGCGTCAACTCCCAGGGGGTCCCACTGGCTAAATTTGGCACAATCACACCTCGAGACAACTAGTAATAGTAATACGTTATAACCCATTGAATAAAATAGGAATCCGCAAATATATATTGATATAATTATTAACAAAGAAGGAACAGTGTAACCATAGAGTAAAATGCTAATTAATAAGTTTAGAAAGAATTAGAAACAAATCACCATGCGGCAACCATCAAAATAATATAGTTGCATCGGTGGATAAAACCAGTAGGTGAAAGTTTGATGAGAAAGAGGACATTTACGGAGTCTCAAAGTACACCCCCACAAAATACTTATTAATACTTATTAAGTAACAATTAATTGCTTACTAAATATTTATTAATTTTGAAATACAAAATACTTATTAACTTTGTACTAGAGATAACTGGCAGACCCCATCTTATTAACCAAGTGATGGAAGTTAACATCACTAGTGTTGGCATAAACCAACATCCTGTGTGTCCTCTTATCACACACTGGGCCTCACTTCTGGAGGGATCCTGCCAGAAATAATAACACGAAGCTAATCATGACAAAATACCAAAACTCTCAGAGCAAACCCAAATTGAGGGGCACGCTCCAAGTAAACACTGGTCTGTCCTCTTCAAAAGTATGAAGATCATTAAAGACGACGAAATATGGAGGAACTCTTCCAAGAGAGTTAAGAGAGACTAATTTGTTTTAAGAGACTAATGAGACTTGGCAACTAGAGGCAAATGTGACCCTGGATTGGATACAGAATCTTTAAGGAACATAATTAGGGCGACATGTTGCAAGTATTTTCCCCCAGCCTGTAGTGGTCTTTTCATCCCCTCTACAGGGTCTTGCACAGCAGAAGATTTGTCATAGGCAAGATCTGGGGGGCTGTGGATTGGAGAGTAATATGGGATTAATGGCAATTTACTGACTTTGACAGAGGAACTGTGGCTGAATAGGAGTGTCGTTTTTGTATACTAGAGAGATAATGCATGGATGGATGGCTGGATGTATATATAGACAGAATGATAAAGTAATCAGGAAATCTGGGTAAAGGGTATATAGCAGTTCTGTGTACTATTACTATAATTTTAAGTTTAAAATTATTTCAAAATATGCAAAATAAAATTGGGAGATTTCACGTAAAATATAGATTTAATCTTTTCTTGAAAATCTGATGTGGCAACACTGAGCCCACGTTTTTATGTGACACGTGTGGGCTACAGCTGACAGCTGCCTCTTTAGGTCCTGGGTATTCTGTAATTCCAAACAGTCCTCACCACTGCTTATTATTTTGCACCTTGCCTGCTTAACTTATTGACGTTCCCTGCCCCGTCTCTGTGAGAAGGAGAGTCTGGGACTTCTGCCTTCGAGCAGGTTTGTTCTGACAGAGGCAGTGAGGCAGTGAGCTTTTTCTAGGTAAACCTGTAAAAAGGCATATTTCTTAACTGAAATTTTAAATGGATAATTATAGAATCACTTGCAGTTGAGAAAACTAATATAAAGAGAGCCTTTATATCCTGTACCCAGTCTCCCTCAACAATAACATTTTGTAAAACCATAGTACAATATTGCAACATCGATACGATCCACCAATGTTATTCAGATTCTCCCAGTTTTACTAGCACTAATTTGTGTGTGTGTGTGTGTGTGTGTGTGTGTGTGTGTATTTAGGTTTATACAATTTCACCACATGTGTAGGTTCATGTATCCACCAACACAGTCACAGTCAAGAAACAACTTTTCCATCAGGGTGAGAATCCCTTGCATGGACTTTGTATAACCACACCCACTGCCCCCTCTCCCATCCCTAATTCCTGGCACCCACTGACCTTTACCCCATTTCGGCAATTTTGCCATGCCAAGTGCTACAGAAATGGAATCCTAATAATACACAACCTTTCAGGATTGGCTTTTTTTCACTCAGCCTAATTCCCTGAAGATTTAACTAGGCTATCCTGCGTATCAACAGTTATTTCCTTTTTGTTGCTTATAAGTATTCCATAGTGTGGGTATACCACAGTTTGTTTCACCTTCGTGAAAGGACATCTGGGATGTTGCCAGTTTGAAGCTACATAAATAAAGCGGATATTAGCATTTGTATGCAGACTTTTGTGCGAACATACATCTTCGTTTCTATAGGATAAATGCCTAGGAGGGCAATTGTTGGGTTGTACAGCACATACGTTTAATTTTTTAAGAAACAGCCAAACTGTCTTCCACAGTGGTTGTGGGTCATTTTACACAATGTATGAGTGATTCTGTTCCCTCACGTCCTTGCCAGCATTTAGCGGCGTCACTAGTTTTTATCTTAGCTGTTCTGAGAGATGTGTAGTGATGTGTGGTTTTAATTTGCATTTCTCTGATGGCTAAATATGTGTTGAAAACCTTTTCATATGCTTCTTTGTCATCCACATATCCACTTTTATGAAATGTCTATTCGTATCTTTTTTCAATTTTCTAATTGAACTGTTTGGGTTTCTTTAATGTGGAGTTTTGAGAGTTTTTTTTATGTATTCTGGATACTCGTCCTTTCTTGGGTATGTAGTCTGCAAATATTTCCTCCCAGTCTGTAGCTTGTCTTTTCATTCTCTTAGCAGTTCTTTGGCAAGAACAAGTTTTTAATTTTGATGAAGTTTAACTTACCAAATTTTTCTCTTTGGGACTGGGCTTTGGTAACAAGTCCAAGGACTTTTTGCCTAGCCCTAGATCTCAAAGGTTTTCTCCCATGTTTTTTTGACAGAAGTTTTAAAGATTTATCTTTTACATTTAAATCCTTGATCTATTTTGAGTTAATTTTTTCATAAGGATAAGATAAAATTTCATTTTTTTTGCTGATGGATGCCCAATTACTACAGCACCATTTGTTGAAAAAGCTATCTTTCCTCCACTGAACTGCTTTTGCACCTTTGTCAAAAATCAGTTGAGCACCTTTGTATAATTCTATTTCTTGGTTATCTCTTCTATTGTATCTCATCTGTGTCTATTCCTCTGCAATACCAAAATGTCTTGATTATTGCAGCTATATAGTAGGTCTTAATATTGAGTAGAATGATTCCTACTTTCTTCTTCTTTGTCAATGTTTTAATTATTCTAAGGCCTTTGCATTTCCATGTACATTTTAGAATAAGCTTGTCTATGTCTATAAAAAACCTGTAAGAATTGCAAGAAATTGCATTAAACCTATAGGTCGATTTGGTGAGAACTGACATCTTTACTGTGTTGAGTCTTCTAATCCATGAACACAGTATGTCTAACAATTTATTAATATTTAGTCCTTCTTTGATTTTTTCAGTAGCATTTTGTAATTTCAAGCACACAGATCCCATATGTGCTTTGTTAAGTGTGTACATAATTATTTCATTTTCTTTGGAGTGACTGTAAATGTTACTGCATTTTTTTAATTTCCACAGGTTCATTGTCAGAATACAGAAATGTGATCGATATTTGTGTGCTGACCTTGTGTCTTGGGACCTCACTGAACTCACTTAATAGTTCTAAGAGTTTTTTTGTTTATGTCTTAAAATGTTCTATATTCACAATTATGTCATCTGCAAATAAAAATCTTTATTTCTTCCTTTTTAATCTGTAGGCCTTTGGTTTCCTTTCATTTTCCTTATTGTGCTACACTGAATAGCACTGGTGAAAGTGAACATCCTTGTCTTGTTCCCAATCTTAGGGGAAAAGTATTCAGTCTTTTACCATCAATTATGAAATTAGCTGTTGTGAAACTGCTTACAACAATACATACCATGTACCTCTCTTCCATCCCAGAAATAAAAAAACACACTTTAGAAATGCATTCAGAATTATAATTTCTGCCACTAGTTCAGCTTCGAGTTTAGCAAGATTTAAGTTCACCTGCAGAGGACTAGATTCTGTGGAGATAAAAACATGAAAGCAGCAAAACAGGATCCCTGTGCCCAGGAAGGGTTAGTTAGCAAGGAGAGGACATGGCCCAACTTTCAAACAGCCACTGGAGTATCTGACTCATTAGAGTCACTTGGTCTGAATTCTCACAACTGGAGAGGAGTTCAACGTCCCACGATTTCTTTTCGTACTGGTTTGTGTTATGACAAACTTAGGCCATCACTCAGTCATGGCCTTGGAGCTGAACAATGTCACTACGGTCTTTCAAAGAGGGAATGGAAAGCTGTAGAGATGTGAGGAGGAGAATCGAGATCTTGTTCTCAGATAGGACCTGGATTAGGACACTGACACCCGCACTCACTAAGAATGATCAAATAGCTGGTTATCTGGGCCTAACCAGCCCCCGAGGTATTTTGTGTAAATCACGCACTTGCCAAAGGCATGGCATCTTAGTGAGTGAGTTTATTAGCAGGAAGGAGGGAGAGAAGCCAAGGACCTTCCTTCCACTGTGTGACCTTTTCTCTGGTCATTAAGGCAGCCGTCAGCAGGCAACGGATGAAGGTAGCTGATGTTCACGCCAGTCAATTTTGCTGCTTGTTAGCAGCTCTGGTAAGGAAGAGAAAATAGAAAGAGGAAGAAAGCCCTCTGAGGAGGAAATGTTGATTTTCAGCTTTTGTTCTTCCTGCTGGACTTCTACACTCCTTGCTCTCCTTAGCACTCATCACAGAAAATTCCGAGATCTTTGTAGAGGAGTTCATGTTATTCCCTGTTGCTCCACCCTCACGTTTTCACTTCCTCCTTGTTCTAATTAAGTATTAACAGTTTATGAAATCTGGACCACAAAATCTACAGCAATGGACACTGTCCAGTGGACAACCAAGAGAATACGTGCAGACCTTGCATCCACACTCTGCATCGCACACAAACCACCTCTTAGGAAAAGAGGTTTGGAATCAAAAAGATAATCTGGGGTTGAATAAAATAAAGCTAAGCTCCAAGCCAGAGGTCAAACATAAACCTTTCCACCACCTTTGTTTCCAACATGAACAAACAGTAAGTAAAAAGACTCTTATGATATATAAGCAACTTCATCATGCCCCGAAATGTTTGAATACTTTCTGGAATATTCTAGAATGGTCTGCTTTTTGATTAAACACTACTTGAATGTGGTCAGATGACTATACTATAATGCACAAATCCAAATATGTTTCATATTATACTGTCAATAGCACCTTTTGGGATTTGAAAAATATATTTTCATAGAAAAAATATGGAATCTAGAGTTTCTGGGTCAGATAATTCCCTTGGAGTATACAACCTTCAGATAATACCTTCTGCCTTTATAGAGGCACCATTACATTAACAGTAAAAATAGACCTTGCAGAGGTAACCACGATCCTGCTAGATCCTTCTTCCTAGGTTGATGTTTCTACATAAGCACCAAACATTTTTTGGCATACGCAACATATGTGAATTGATCACCCGTACATATTGGGGATAAAAGGATTTTTCTCTCTGTAGAGCACTAATACAATAAATCCAGCCTTCAGCTTTACTTGTCAACTTTTAATTTTAGTATTTCCATAGAAAATTAATAATTCCTCTCCTTACGTTCCTCCTATCCTCTCTCCCTTTCTCCTTGTCTCCCTCTAATAAACAAGCAGAGTAAGGGACCCTCCTCCTCACTGCACTGTGACTATAACTTACCCTTTCTGAACAAAACAAAAAATATCAAAATGAAGATGTAGAAATGCAAGCTGTTTCTGATGGAAATATATTTTCAAAGTGAACCAAAGGTGGTCATGAGATTCTCTGAGAAATAACATTTCCTGTATTTCCAGTCTATTCACTTCACTCTAATAAAATAGAATTGTTTGTTCAAATTTCCCCAAATTTTGAAATTTTATCCAGATTTTGAAACCTAGTAATATTCTTGGGAAAATTAAGGTGTTGGTCTTCAAGAGTGATAATATACTACTTGCCCCATAATATTTGAAAAAATGTATTCTTTATAGTGGCAAAAATAGCACAACAGCATTATAAAGTCAAGCCATGCTGCCGTTCCTAGTGGTGCAAATCATTTAACCAATGTAGTTGATGATCTAACCAACTGCACTTTTCTCTAGTACCTTAAACAAAAAACAATCCTTACCTGGTTCAACAAGAAGAATAAAAAGATTAATAAAACCCACTGCAATCAGAAAATGCAAAGTGCATCCTAGGCATGACTGCATTACTGAACCTGATACCCTCAAGTTAGCTTTCTGGGTGCTAAGTACATCAAAATGCCATAAAAGTCATAGAGAAAAAATCCAACAGCAAAGAACTAACCAGCTCCATAAAGATATGCCAGACAGGAAGTCAAAGTTTCAAAGGGTAGAATGTAAATTCTCATGAATGGAAACCTGTATACATGAGTTACTTCTTCAATCTACATCTAATCCCTTAAAGCAGACATTTGTGATTGCCCTGCAAAGTATCAGTGCACGGACTGACAAGTTTAACTGTGGGAAGGAAGCTCCTGCCATCCAAGACAATGATCTGTACAAGAGCTACCCACGTGCAGGAGATGTGTGAAAACTCATCAAATGAGAACAGAAGTTGATGTGTAGACTCTGTTCTCCTAGAAGAGATTGGGGGGCAACTTGTTCTGTGGGCCTAGATCCAACATTTCCCAGGAATTCTCTTTCCTACCTTCATTAACTCAAAGCTTTCTACAATATTCAGTAACATGGACATGATCGATTTTTCTGTTACTGTTTTATTCTCCAACTCCCCTTTGTCTTTTCTCTTTTCCAGAGAGAACATTATCACTGTCATTCACAGTAAATTGCGTGCCTATAGCACCCGTTAACCCTTAGACCTGGGATGAAACTGGAGACACTCAGGAATGTGTTTTGGTGGAGACCGCTCTAAATGAATGTAAACCTCCTGGATCTTCTAATCCAATCCTTCTTGGTGAGGAAGAGAAATAGCATGTCTCCGGTGAGAGAAACAGCAGGAGCCCAGATACAGACTTGGAAGAAAGAAACTCCAAGGTCAGGGATCTGCATACAAGAGCAAAGGGAGCGGAATAAAACCTGTGTTGATTTTCCATTATCGGCTGTCGTCCCTGAGGCCACGATCTCCTCTGTGGACACTAGTAGCTCCAATGACAGCAAGAAAATAAACCCATGTCCTTACATTGCCCCCATGTGCAAACGCCATTTTCCAGAGTCTTCCAGATCTGCCTTCTTCCCATCCAATGTTGAGGATGGTCTCGAGATTTGAGGCTTCTAACGTCGGAGGGCCCTGCTGCCATCTTCCCCTCCCAACCCTCATGCATGCTGTCTAAAGAGTTATATGCTAAGCATCTCTCCAGGCCTTAGACGGCAAAACAGATAATATTAAAAACATTTTCTTTATCCAAGTGTCTGTTAAACACATAGCAGTTCGCTAAAGGAAAAAACATCACACACCGTGTTTCTCAACCTTTTTTTAATTATCACATCCCCTGAGGAGTCTTCGTAGATATTTTTTTCTAGTCACACCCCCCATGAGATTTTAATACCATAGATACAGCATATACCTATTTATCAAATGTGTGTTTATCTATGGTTTATACATTTAAAAAGTAAGCTTTTTTCACTCACCAAGACCCAATTTTCACCCCCCTTGGGGGAGATTCAATCACTGTTGAGAATGCAATCTTGGATCGTGCAACAATTTGGGCCATTTTGCTGCCTACTGCTTCTCTAATATTTAGTGGAACACAAATCATCAGAAACGTTTTCTTCCCTATAGATTGATCAGTCATCTGTACTGACGAGGCCCAGAACAGCAAAGTCTTTGTCTCCTGAGAGTCTAAAACCCAAAGTCTCTTCATACAGTGCTTCTACCCTCATCCTCCACAAGAGATTCTACAGAATTAGCAAGTGTTACCCTCAAGCTAATGCCAACCCCATCTGTTCTTTCTTCAATGTTAATGCATTTTATTGATTTACCAAAACACAAACACGGTTCAACCATTTCCCACTCCAGAAACTAGATAAATGGACTCACTTCTTGCCGTTTGAAATTCTGGACGTATTCTTCAAACTGTTCATCCTTTGTCTCATCAGCTTTCCCCAGCTTCTGGAGGACCTAATGTGTGAACAAAACAAAATTATGTGATTTAATAATGTGTTCAGGGGAAGACGTGCCTTTTCAGTTAATAAGCAGAGCAAAGCAGTTGCTTGGCTCTGAGGAATCAGAGGCAACTCCAGCATTCTGGAAGCATCTTAGCTTGGTGGCTTTGGAGTTGAACAGACCTGAACTTTAATCACAGTTCCACCACTCACAGGCTATGTGGCTTTGAGCAAGTGTCACGCTACACTGCATTTATTTATTTACACATCTGTGTCCTTCAGTGCATGACTTAAAGACAGAAGCAATGCCATATTTGTCTTTGTGTCCAAAACACCTGGTACAAAGCTTGATGCATAATAGGTACCCAACTGTTTGTCCAACCATAAACCAAAGCTATTTAACCAAAGTATTAATATACTTCATAGGGATAGTATTAGAATTATCGAAGCCAGACAGACAGTAAGTTCTCTCCATCATCTTCTGATACTCCCTACAATTCAATAAACGCTCAAAGAGGCCATAGGATACATGGAGCCCCAGGCTAAACACTGATCAATCAGAAATGCAAAGATGACTAAAACAAGGCCCCAATGCATTATTGATTCTAAAAATGTATAATCTAGTGGAATAAACAAGGCAAGTTCACAAATAACAAAACAAAGACAATGTACTATAAGCAATATGAGGGAGTTGCAAAGTATTATTAGCATTGTCCCTTGGAGCTAAAGTCTTCAGGGAATGCTCTGTGGAGGTTATTTAAATTGTGCTATTAGAAATTCCAATAGACAGGAATGTGGCAGAGTACATTTCAGCCAAGGAAGCAGCCTAAGCAAAGGTTGTTGGAAAAACCATTATATATTATGGGACTAGGGGTGAGTGGTTCTCTTTGCCTAGACTTAGAGTGTAGTACTAGGTACCAGGAGAAGCAGTTCTTTGAGACACAGAAGAAAGTCATTTTTGGTCAGAGAAGAAGACTCCTGAGAGCCATGGTTGGGTTCACTATTCAATATTCCCACATCCTGTGTCTAAAACACCCACTTATTCAGGAATATGAAAACATTGCCTCCACAAACATTGCCTTTTAGGAACACACACATTCTATTACGTTATAAAAAATTTTTTTATGAAACATAAATATTCAGGCATTAAAACATATAATCATACAAATCACTTTCTATGAGTAAGTTTTGTATCAAATAATGCTAATTTGTTTCCCCAAATCAAAGCTATAACCTTGGGCAAATGGAAAAGTTTTAACAAGATCTTCTGTTTTTAAAATGTTTTTTTTAATTGACATATAAAATTGTATGTATTTATCATGCACAACATGATGTTTTGAAGTATAAATATATTGTAGAATGGTTAAATGTAGCAGGTTAACAAATGAATTACCTATCTCACATAATTATCATTTTTATGGCAGGAACACTTAACATCCACTGTCTTAGCATCTTTCAAGAATACATCATCATTAACTATAGTCACTGCACTGTATAATAGATCTCTTAAACTTATTCCTCCGAATTGTAAATATGTATCCTTTGACCAATAAGGCCTTTTAACACAAGAAAAGAGTGAGAAAAATCACTTAAAACTTGGAAAGAGGCAAAAGAGATCACAGGTTGTTATTCAGTGTACTACTTAGGTTGCACTTTTGATTGATTATCACTTGACTGGGCAATTTTACAACTCAATAGAGACAGAGGTTAACATGAAGGTTTCTTTCTCCTTTTTTTTAAATTTTTTTTTATTTCAGCATATTATGGGAGTACAAATGTTTAAGTTACATATATTGCCTGTGCCCCTCCCGAGTAAGAGCTTCAAGCGTGTCCATCCCACACACTTGAAGCTCGGACTTGGGGGGAGGGGGTGCAAGGGCAACATATGCAACCTAAACATCTGTACCCCTATAATATGCTGAAATAAAAAAAATACACATCATACAAGCACTTCAGCAATTCAATAAGGTGAACTGTTGCCACATTCCAGAGGATTATAGCAAATATAATTCAATTCCCTTAGAATGAAAAAAAGAAAAGCGTGTCCATCCCCCAGTGTGCGCCACACCCATTAGGTGTGTATATACCCATCCCCTCCTTCCCCCCACTACCTGTCCAACACCCGATGAATGTTACTACTATATGTGCACATAAGTGTTGATAAGTTAATACCAATTTGCTGGTGAGTACATGTGGTGCTTGTTTTTCCATTTTTGTGATACTTCATTTAGTAGAATGGGCTCCAGCTCTATCCAGGATAATACAAGAGGTGCTAGATCACCATTGTTTTTTTGTGGCTGAGTAGAACCCCATGGTATACATATACCACATTTTATTAATCCACTCATGTATTAATGGGCACTTGGGTTGTTTCCACATCTTTGGCATTGTGAATTGTGCTGCTATAAACATTCGAGTGCAGATGTCTTTTTTATAGAATGTCTTTTTTTCCTTGGGGTAGATGCCCAGTAATGGGATTGCTGGATCAAATGGTAGTTCTCCTTGTAGCTCTTTGAGATATCTCCATATTGCTTTCCACAGAGGTTGTACTAGTTTGCAGTCCTTCCAGCAGTGTATGAGTGTTCCTATCTCTTCGCAATCATGCCAGCATTTATTGCTTTGGGACTTTTTGATAAAGGCCATTCTCACTGGAGATCAGTGATATCTCATTGTGGTTTTTATTTGCATTTCCCTAATGATTAGAGATGTTTTTAGAGTATTTTTTATCTTCCTTGGCCATTAGTCCGTCTTCTTTTGAAAAGTTTCTCTTCATGATCCTTTGCCCACTTTTTGATAGGGTTGTTTGATTTTTTTTCTTGCTGATTTTCCTGAGTTCTATACAGATTCTAGTTATCAGCCCTTTATTGGATGTGTAACATGGGAATATTTTCTCTCATTCTGTAGATTGTCTGTTTGCTCTCCTGATAGTTTCCTTGGCTGTGCAGAGGTTTTTAATTTGATCAGGTCCCATTTATTTATTTTTGTTGTTGCTGTGATTGCCCTTGGGTTCTTCTTCATAAATTCTTTCCCTAGGCCACTGTCTATAAGATGTTTTCCAAAATTTTCTTCTAGAATTCTTATAGTTTCATGCCTTAGGCTTAAGTCTGTTATCCATTGGGAGTTCATTTTTGTGAGAGGTGAGAGGTGCAGCTACTGTTTCAGTCTTCTACATGAGGCTATCCAATTTTCCCAGCACCATTTATTAAGTAACGATTCTTTTCCCCAGTGTTATGTTTTTGTTTGCTTTGTCAAATGTTAGATAGCTATATGAGGATGGTTTTATATCCGGATTCTCAGTTCTGTTCCATTGGTCTGTCTCTGTTCTTGTGTCAGTACCATGCTGTTTTAGTTACTATAGCCTTGTAGTATAGCTTGAAGTCTGGTAAATTTATGCCTTCCAATTTGTTGTTTTTGCTTAAAATTGTTTTTGTTTTACGGGGTCTTCTCTGGTTCCATACAAAGGACGGAATT
>CAUYSK010054748.1:0-16486 GCA_963575035.1 Avahi laniger
ATCCTACTGCCTCAGCCTCCCGAGTAGCTGGGACTACAGGCATGCACCACCATGCCCGGCTAATTTTTTCTATATATTTTTAGCTGTCCAATTAATTTCTTTCTATTTTTGGTAGAGACGGGGTCTCGCTCTTGCTCAGGCTGGTCTTGAACTCCTGAGCTCAAATAATCCGCTCGCCTTGGCCTCCCAGAGTGCTAGGACTACAGGCGTGAGCCACAGCGCTCGGCCCAAAATCCTTTTATAACTGGCAATATTCTAAATAAACATAGGCTAGCTTAAAAGTATAAAAAAGGGACAGATTTCAGAAATATATAGACTAATGTGAAATATGTTTTTGAAAAATAAAAACACTCTGGTCATGCTAATTTTGAAATTTCTACGAGAAAAGTATTTTGGATGTTTTTAGTCATTTGGTTGTACAATCAATGAGCTAATCAGTACTTTACTCAGAAGATAAACATCTTTAATTCTCTTCAAAATTGTAATTATATTTTTCCACTTACAGATATTTTACGCCAGTTATGAAACAACCAAACATGTAATCTTTTCAAACACCCAAAAGTTATTAGGATATCAAACTCAGGTCGAAGCACCTCATCTTTAAGAAGTTTGTTTCTTCCCTTATAATATTAATGAAAGATTTTTATGTATGGAATGTCTGAACCAGTGTTGCCTTTTTCTCGTTCTAGCTAAATTTTTGTTTTACTGGTGCCTGTGAACTTTATTCCAGAAGGGTTGAGGTTAGTGAAATAAACAGCTGTTAACAATGATATTCCATGGGTTTCACAAGATATACCTTTTCAAGATTAAAATCTTCATTATATATCCTTTTCAAAGGCCAACAGGGAACCAAACACTATAAAATCGCTAAGTTCAAAAGCAAGTGCACAAGTAATTTTATGGCAGCTGTGACCTCTGCAAGCATTTCATGGCCACGAAAAGTAAAATGTTCTACCTAACGAAAAGTGTAAGGATCCTTTCTAACACTGGTGTTTTGTTCGCACATATTTTATTAATATTTTCCTAATTATCAATCCCTTTATTTTAAATAATCGGTCAAGAGAAAATAATAATCAGCTTTGACTAAATTAATTTGTCACTGATTTCAAATTATACATGTTAAAACTATAAAGGCCATATAAATTATGTCCTTTACCTCCATCATTTTACAGATGAGAAAACTGAAGCCCAGAAAGGTCAAACGGTTTGTCTGGGATCACACAGAAAGGGACAGCCAAGACTTGACTCCAGTCACATGTTCCTTCAACCATGCAAGCTCTATTTAGGAACAGCCAGAATCAGGTAATTATTCAATTTGTTAGGTATAAGTCACTGCACAACATCAGGTTATTAATGACAGGCTTTCCAAATACCTTCTGCATTATCCTGACAGTTTATTCAAAGGTATTAAAGTAATTTAAGGGGTTAGTCATCTATGAAATAATTTAAACATCATTTATTATCACACTTATAAACAAACTTTAATTGTGTTCATAAGCACTGAATTAATTACAGAAGGAAAAAAAGGGGAGAAGACATCTATATATGCATTTGTCTCAATTTCAATAAATATACAGGGCCTAATGCTGTGGTTCTGAATTTTTTTCTATTCCAATACACATGATGGGTATGACATATCCTGGGCTGCAGGAAGGGAACTGATAATTTCTGAACATCTTTTAAGTCCTAGTAGAGGTTCTTTTATATGTACTATCATATTTAATTCTGATAAAACCCATGAAGCAAATAGTATTATTCTCATTTTATAGAGGAGGACATTGATGCTTCGTGATATTAATCACTCAGGCAAAAAGTCAATAAGCAGCAAGCAAAAGTGGAATTATAACTCAAGTCTAAGTTCATTATCCAAGGCTGTCTCCTTTCCTTCCTAAAACTGACAAGTATTTCTGAAGGGTTCCTCCAGAACCAGAGACCTAGCAAACAGCTAAAAATTATGGCTTTTCTCTGGATTGAAAGGAATGGCCAGTACTAGAGAATACATCCTTACATGTGACTTTTATCTTATTTTGAGTTGATCAGGTTAGGAATAAGAAAACTGAACATTCGTTCTAAAATTTTTAATTTAGTGAAGTATATCAGCACAGTATTAACCACAATATAAATGGTCAAGTAACTTTGATAAGTTCAAAAAGTTAGTAAGTGATTCATCCCAAGAATTATCTGGCTTTAGGACCACAGTCGAGTTGCTATAGTTCCCTATGGTTGGTTTTCTAATCCATAAAACAAAGAGTGGGCAAGAGATCCCCTTCATGCTTTAAGGGATTGGTCTTCTTTACCTTGGTCCTCAAATAGGAAAGCAAATATAATCTTCATCACTGACTAAGTATTTACTAAACAATACTAAGCCTTGAAAAGTACAATGGTCTGAACTGAGATTTCGAAATTCAACAAGTTGTAATATCCATATCCGCATGACTTCATTGTACACGAAATAGTGTCTTATTAATTTAGACATCCATAATACTATTTGACACACAATTTACCATATTGCTATACTGTCCCACCAGTGGGAATGTTGCCAAATAATAGTGTTAGCATATGAAAAAGCTTTTAATCATGTTCCCATTGATTTGGTTAATCATTGATTTTTGCCAAGTACAATAAAATCCACTAATATTACTCCCATTCAAAAAACCTTTCTTTAATATATTAAAGAGAATATATTCTTTCCTAGTCCTCGATAAAGTTACAGTTAGATGAGTGGAATAAGTTTCTGTTTCTACTGCACAGTAAGGAGACTATAGTTAACAATAAGGTATCGGATATTTCAAAGTAGCTAAAAGAATTTTGATTGTTCTCACTACAAAGAAATAATAAATGTTTGAGGTGATGGGTTTTCTAATTACCCTGATCTGATCATGACACAATGTATACATGTATTGAAAACACGACATCATACCCCCAAATAAGTATAATTACTATATGTCAATTAAAAGTTTAAAAAAATGTAAAAGAAATTTATATCAGAAAATGCAAAGAGGAGAAGGAAAAGATTCATTATTACAATACATGGTTAAGAAAACAAAGCGTGTACCAGTGGGCAACTGTTGGTGACCATCAGTGAAGGTGATCACATGCTGGAAGAGCTGTTGCTGAAGAAAGGGCACAGTATGTAAGGACACAGAGTGTGAGACAGACCAAGGATCAAACGCCAGCTCTGCCATTTCCTTCCTAGCTCTGTGCCCTTCATCAAGTTTCTTACCTTCTCCAAACCCCTACTGCCACATTGCATAATGAGGATAAATATAATAATATTGTTCACCTCAGAGAAGTTCGAAAGAGTTTCTTTAGAAATATGTAAAACACTTCCTATAAAATAGTTTCTGCCAAAAAAATAACTATTATTATGTATTATGAAAAAGCAGCAAACATTTGCAATATATGAAACTCCTAAATCCTTTCAATGTTACCGATTAACAAAAACTCAAAACCTTACTCGATTAAATTTATACACACACACACACATATAAACTATATATACAGTTATAGGAAGTAATGTGAAGGAAGGCAGGGGCAGATTAAGTACACACTGTCCACTCGTCTCTATATGTAACGGGGAATAAAAGGGAACTGGACAGAAAATGGGATTGCTCCAGGAGAGCCGCTAAGGGGACGACCTGCACTGAGTAAGAGACAAGTAGCAAAGGGCACTTCCATGAATTCATCCACTATCCGTCTGTCCAGTCCATCCATCAATCACTCAGCTCTTTAGTGGGTTAAAGTTAAACACAGAAGCTGTGTACCTCCTACATCCAAGAAGCACAACTGATTCTGCTTATCCATGGATGGGACATTTATACAGAAATAAAATTTTGTGTTGAAGATGGAAAAAAATGAGGTCAAAATGAGAGTGAGAGTTGTCTGAAAACAGGGCAGGATATTTAGAAAAAGGATGGCACTAGGCTCTTCATAAATTAGCAGGCTTCTATGACACTCTAATTGATGGTAGGGAATTTCCCTCTGTTGTAATGAGGAATAAATCTTTTGATCCTTCCAAGGTATTTTATATTTGTAAGGTATAACAACAGTCAAGTTGTCTGCAATAATCACTTTTATAGTAATGTTGCAATCAAATAACAAGGAGATATGCATGGTTAAGTTCACAGGACATGGTTTGTTCCAGTTATCATAGACCATTCTATTAATCAGGGTAGGCTTATAGTGATAAATGTTCTAATTAAGTTGTGGGTCATATTAGAAAGTATTAAAAATATCATACATTAAATTACAAAATAGCAACGTAATAATGTAAAATATAACATTATCCTGTAGAATTTTTAAGTACTTTAAATTTAATCTTCAAAGGGCTAAATATACATTCATAATACTATGCATCACTAAAAAAATTAAATGCACAGAAGTTTAGAGTTAGGATTATGATTAGAGGTACAGCTTTACGAATAAACACTTTTACCTCGAAAGGCAACAGTTTATTAAATGTAAACCTGTACCAAATGGTTTCAGGGATATAGGGTCCTAGTTTTTCCTCATATTTGTATACCTTAAAAGAAACTAATATAGCCTAGTCTGCTTTAAATGCTGAATATGTATAAAATCAAGAATATGAAAAAGCAATTTTATGATTTTTATATAAATTTTCATTTCCAATCAAAAAGCATTCAAAATACTTATCAGAATTACATCTGGCATCCATGACTCACCAAGACAGATGCCTGACAGAAGTTTCTGCTACACAGTAGAAACTTAGGGACTAATCGCTTTTGCTACGGCAACTACCGCACTGCATCACCACAGCGACACGGAATGAAAAGGAAACAGTAACGAATTGGATTTATTATTTGTTTGAAAGAGTACTGAGAATATTAGAATACCCTAAGAACATCTAACCACTTTAGATGTTGTACGGCAATGTGCGCACATAAAAGATTTCCATTTTACCAAAAGTTTGTAATAGCATTGTCTGTTTTTGGTGGGACAGGGGCAGGGCAGGCTGAGGGGGATATGGGTCCAGAAGGTTAGAGGGAGAACTATTTAAACTGGTCACTATGACTTCGATCATATGAAAGCAAAATTGGCACTATAAAAATACAATAGGATACTAAGAAGCTATGCAAATACATTTTTCTATTTAAATGTTAAATAATAATAAATACTGTGGATAATGCACGTTTTGTCTGGTCATAATTTACGAATTATAAAAATGGAAATACGAATACTAAAAATTACAACTTATGAGAATCTAGGATGTCTCCTACTAAAATCAGCACCCATCTGTTTTAGAGATTCAGAACAATTTTTAGTTCTATCACTTAACTTTAATCAAAATAAGCAAAAGTAATGATATATCAGTCTTCATTATATGAATGGTGCTCAGAAGTTTTGAGTTAGAAATATGGTTGAAGGTACTTAAGATGTACTAAATTTGGACTCAACAACCAATTATAATACTTTAAATTAAGTATTCAACGTTAATACTGAATATTTAATACCCAATTAAATCCAGTAGAGTATTTTTCATTTAATTAAATAATCCATTCAAAATTATTCATTAGTATTTATAATGTGACTGGCACTGCTACGGGCTTGAGGATTGTTAACAGTGAACAAAATACACCAATGGAGTATATTCTAGAGAGTGTACAGAAGTAGAATGTACACTACGTCAGATAGTCATAAATGCTATAGAGAAAATTAAAGTGGGAAAGTGGGGTCAGGGATGCTTGGTTTACACTTTTAAATAGAGTGGGCAGGGAAAGCCTCCAGAAGAGGGTGACATTTTAGCAAAACCATAGGTGGAGAGGGAGTAAGCCATGAGGTTTATCTGGAGGAAGAGGATTCCATGCAGAGAGACGAGCGAGGGCAAAGGCCATCAGGCGGAACAGTTTGAAGAACACCAAGGAGGCCAATGTGGCTGGAGTGCATTTACATTTACAGTGTTAGGAAGAAGAGGAGGATGTTCTTGACATGTATTCTTTCATTTATCCATTATCCATCTTCTAGAGGGCAGTTTAAATAAGGGTATGCTTATATACAACTCTATCTGTCCAGAGCTTGTAGCTTCAATTTTTATTTCGTTTTGGTCCCTAATAGACATCTCAAACTTAACATGCCCCCCAAAGAACTACTAATTATCAGAATCCCGAAGTTCCTCTCCCCACTCCTTTCCTATCTCATTTAATGGCACTTCCATTGAGACAGTTGTTCAAGTCAAAAACCTGGAAGTTATTCTTCTTTTTCTCTTCCCTCCAACATGTAACCCATCGGCAGGTCTGTCAACTTTATCTGCAATATATCCTAAATAACACTACTTCTCTCCATTTCCTGGCGATTGCCCTGGTCCCAGTCATCATAGCTTTAGCCTGGTTAATTGCATATCCTCTTAACTAATCTCCTTGAAGCTTCCAATTGCATTTAGAATAAAATTCAAACTCCTTACCTTGTTCCACAAAGCCCTACAAGACCTGGCCAAGTGCCCGCCTTCTTTTTGTTCCTTCAATTAGATACTTCCTCTGCATGGAGCACTCTCCCCCAAGATCTCCTACGACTTTATTCAAGTCTTGGATCAAATGTGACCTCTAACTAGCTACCTAAAATAGCTTTCTCACCTCCTATTACAGCATTATATTTAATTTCCTCAAAGCTCTTACCACTTTTTAAAAATTCCTTACTAATTTACTTGTTTTTGCCTTTCTTCCCTGAATAGAATTTAAACTCCATGAGAGCAGGGAGTTGTATACCTCATGCTTGGCTACATGCCAAGCATCTTAAACAGAGCCAGTCTAAACAGTAGGCACTCAGAAATTATTTTTTGAATACATTAATCAATACCTTGTACACAGTATAAATCTTTACTATAAAACATGAAGGAGACTAAATGGAAGAAAAATTGATTGCTACATAATTTTAAAGAATAAATAGATTGAACCATTTGAACTGGTATGTCTGTACCACACAATTCATTCAAAGAAAAAAAAGTATTGTATTTCAAGTTCCTTAAACCCAGCGCTTACATCTAATTTGTCCATATTATACAAATTGAGGTACTACATATTTGTATTTACTGGATAAACTTTGGCTGGTGATGACAGTGATATCGTAGTAAATTTAACGGAGAATATCTGAAACCACAAACATTTTCTTTTTTATCGATGACTCTCAATTGGAGTCAGTGTCCCTTTTTAATGAAAATAATAAGGCTATTTAACAAAAGAGTGCCAATTTTCAACTGTAAGAAACAAATAAAAAAACACATTATTAATTTAAGACTTTGGAAGAAAAGGCAACCTTAAATGACTCACATAAGACCGAGTCCAGAAAGCGTAACATCCAGGCTTTCTCCTATCCAGCCTCTTTTATAGTATAATCATTATCTATTGGAGGGCATTTTATTTTTAAAATTCTTTTATAAGAAAGAATATGCACATTCAATTACCAGTCAGCATTCAGACTAAATATAAAGTTTAAACTGCCATACATGGCTCAGCTGATTTACTTTTATTTCCAGAGCAAGCACTTAACAATAACCAATTTTGATTTGTCAGAATAATTTGTTATTGAATACACCTAATTGTAAAACAAGGGGAGTATAATTGCTATAAACATTTCAAACTAAGCATTTCAGCTTTGCCATGGTTAATTTGGCATTAACACTTGAATTTTTACTGATCATTATAAAGACTTCCTAAAACCATTTTATTGTGGAGTTTCCCTGCCATTTCCCCTTCACTTTCTTTCTTTGAGACAGAGTCTTGCTCTATGGCCCCAGCTAGAATGCAGTTGCGTCATCACAGCTCACAGCAACCTCAAACTCCTGGGCTTAAGCGATCTTCCTGCCTCAGTCTCCGGAGCAGCTGGGGCTACAGGTGAGCACCACCACGCCTGGCTGATTTTTCTATTTTTTGTAGAGAAGGGGTCTTGCTCTTGCTCAGGCTGGTCTCGAACTTGTGACCTCAAGCCAACCTCTGGGTTTGCTAGGATTACAGGTGTCAGTCACTGCAACTGGCCCCATTCTCCCTCACTTTAATAAAGTCGTTGATTATCTATTTTGCTAGGCACTGGGTATATTCAATTGAATTAGATTTTGTGTCTACCATCAATGACAAGATCTTCAAGTTGTTCAAGATTTTCTAGTATGTTAATAACTTTCATGGATGACAAACTTTTCCACTTTCATTAGCTCCTTTATTTATTATAGGATTCTCAGGGAGACCTGACTGACATTTCCAAGGCTTCACCATCACGCACAGTATTCCTTCCTTCACTTGAAGAATAAAGTGTGAATTCTTTGTGATGATTTGATACACAAGAGTTAGCATTAGATTTGGATACATAAATTTATATGAGATTCAAAATGATTCAATCTAAAGAAAATGATGACATTCTGTAGAAGTTTTCTGTTTGCCCTTCAGTTTTGTAGTTTATTTACTTATTTCCACTACATATGATATTACACACAAAATTAATACATGTTTTCTCTAAATCTGGTCCTATGTACTGTTTTTTGGTAGAAAAAATACTTTTGTTTCTTTTGACTTCTTTGTCCTATATAATTTTTTTTTTTTTTTTTTTTGAGACAGAGTCTCACTCTTTTGCCCGGGCTAGAGTGAGTGCCATGGCATCAGCCTAACTCACAGCAACCTCAAACTCCCGGGCTCAAGCAATCCTTCTGCCTCAGCCTCCCGAGCAGCTGGGACCACAGGCATGCGCCACCATGCCTGGCTGATTTTTTCTATATATTTTTAGTTGTCTGATTAATTTCTTTCTATTTTTAGTAGAGACGTGGTCTCGCTCTTGCTCAGGCTGGTCTCGAACTCCTGAGCTCAAACAATCCGCCCGCCTCGGCCTCCCAGAGTGCTAGGATTACAGGTGTGAGCCACTGCGCTCGGCCTCCTATATAATTTTAATAAAGAGATACCACCTTATTTATGGAAACTCTAGAATTTAATATTTGGAGTCTATCTAGAAAAAGACTCAACTCTAACATATATAAAAGGATGATATAGTAAGTACTAATGCAAGACACAAAACACATCTTCTAGAACTGCGGCCCTCAATCCCCAGGCTGTGGACTGGTACTGGTCCATGGCCCATTAGGAACTGGGCCGCACAGCAGGAGGTGAGCGGTGAGTGGTGAGCAAGCAAACAAAGCTTCTTCTGTGTTTACAGCTGCTCCCCATCGCTCACATCACCTACTGAGCTCTGCCTCCTGTCAGATCAGCGGTGGCATTAGATTCTGCATTGTGGTGAGTTGTGTAATTATTTCATTATATATTACAATGTAATAAAATAGAAATAAAGTGCACAATAAATGTAATGTGCTCGAATCATCCCCAAACCATTCCTCCACCCCCTGGTCTGTGGAAAAATTGTCTTCCATGAAACCGGTCCCTGGTGCCAAAATGGTTGGGAACTGCTGTGCTAGTAGATAAACATTCCTTGAAGATTGCTTAACTAGTAGAAGCATTTATGGGTTGCAGATCTTGCAAGCATGAGAGTAGGGCACAGCACTCATCTGCCACTTACCAACAGTAGCCACTATCATCAGGTGATTTCTATGGCTCAGGGACTGCTCTGAGAACTCTGTAAATGGTAACTTTTGGGCCACACATGCCCTGTTAAACTGTAAATCTAAAGGTCTTTTCTTGGTCACCCTTTTGCATCACATTTTAATAACTGTCAATAATTTCTGAGCACCTTTTAAGCACTCCTTTTTCTCCCTCCTTAGCCCTCTGTGAATCTCTTTTTTATACCTTCTTCTCTGGAGGGCTCATTCAGGTCTTGATCTCTTTGCTCTTGGAGGACTCTCAAACCTGTTTTGGTTTTATTCCTCAACTTAGGTTTGTGAAATGTTCCGGGTTTGTTTTCTTACCAGCATGATTAATATAATGACTCTAAAGTATCTTAGGATTCAATAAAGCTTCCTCTCCTGATTTACCTTTTAGGAATAGTATCATCATTCTTTAGGTCGGTTAGAGTCAATTTTTTATTTTATTTTTTATATTCTCTAGTGTCAAACCGATCAGCAAATTTATTGATTTTTTTCTTTGCAAATTTTCTCACACCTCTTCCTCCATTTATTAATGTAGTTCTAGCTCCAGCTCTCACCACCTCATGCCCTGACCTATCTCCTGAGTGGTTTTCCATCCCTAGGAAACACAGTATTCTAAAACTTTAAAAGTCTGCCTCTTTTGATATCAAAATCTCAGGTACCTCAGAGATTCTAGTAATTCTCCCCTGAATTTCTATTTCATGCTCAAGAAACATTACCTTATGCATATCCCACTAGACCAGAAGATTTTGTTCAACTTTACTTTCTGAAGTTAATAAAAAGGGTATTAAAGAGATGTTTAAAATTGTTCTACTACTTCACGTCACTTCTGCAGAATAAAATTAACATTTGTTCATTTGTTACTCATTTGATAACCCAATGTGTTCACAGACCATTTATGTTTCCACAATTTTACAGAAACTCAAGCCAAACTGGTTTATTTACTAGTCACTAACCACGCCATCTTCAAATCTTCACATATTTTAGCCAAACCTTGGAGTTGCTTCCAAGTCCAGTCCGAAATCCCGCCTCTTCCAGGATGCTTTCCTGCTCTTTCTCAGCTTAGAATGATGTGTACTGCCACAAGACTTAGCACTTTTTCTATGCATTAAATAATTAACAATGAAATATATTTTGGTTTATCTTATATTGTGGCAGTTATTTTTGGCTTTATTCTTGCATTTATTTTTTACATATTTGACTTTTGTCTTCCCAACTACGTTCCAAATTTCTTAAAGGCAAGGACCTTACCTTTAAAATCTCTGCTTTCTCATGTGGTGTTCAGCACAATATTTTAAGCACAATAGAGGTCTAATTTTTGCATTTTATTTGTAGCAGTTAAAGAACTTATGAAACTACATGATCTTTTCTAAAGGAGTTTTTCATGCCACTCAGAAGATAAGATTGATTTTATTAGTACATGAACTTAGAAGTTCTATGACAAAAATTCTAACACTTTAAAAAAATGTAATGGGCATACACAGTTTGGTTTCTGTCTCATCCCTGTTGACTATTAACTTTCTAGAGTTTACTTTTTCATCATTAAATTAACATATTAAATTAATCTAACCACATAAAATTTAGAAAATGGGGAATAAGGTAACTCATCCTCTTAACACAACTTTATCCTTTTGATGTATTTCTTTCTGGTCTTTTTTATTAGAAGCTTAGGTGAGATGGAAGCCACTTAAACACTCCTCTTTGGTACAGGCTTCTTCTGTCACCTATACCATATATTCAAGCATGTGCTTTCTGTACCCGCTGAATGGAAAATCTCTGAAATCATGCTGACTTCTTGGCTGTCAGTCACTTCCCTTGCCTTGGTGAAAAGGAACTGGGTGGACTGGAAGATGGAGGGCAGGAGGCAATCCACAGATGTATTCAAATGTACATTTTTCATAGGAAAATGCATATTTTGGATATACTAATATTCATATTTTTAGACTCATTCACAGTCTTGTATTTTTGACAATATCCAACTAAAAACAGATGAACACTTAAAAAAGCATTGTGGAATATTTAGGTTTATTGATAAACTACCCAAAGTTATTAAAAATGGGAGAAATACTTATGTTTCTTAATTTGACTATATCCTATATTCTGCATATCTTAAAAACACTAACATGTAGATGTCTATGTTCAGCAAAACCTTAAAAAATTTTAATGTAAAGCCATTAATGATTTTGTTAAAAGCAAGGTATTTTATGACATAAACACAATCATAAAATAAATAACTTTAATTTGGAGGTTCTTAATCAAGTGTTAATGGGGTGAGGGAGGCCTGTGAACCCCCTGAGAATTATATATTACATGTATATATTCTTTTTTCCTGAAGAGAGACTTGCAAAGGACTCCATTATTAATCTAGCTAACCAAGTCAGTCACCAGATTTCGAAAACTAATTTCATGTATTCTATCACTTGACTATTTGCATCAGAAACTGTAAACCAAGCACAAGAAATTTACTCAAAACTAAAGTAATATTCAGTGTAGTAAAGCTAAAATACAGTGCAACATACAGATTCATGTTAAAATTTCTATTATATAATACCACCAAAACTTCCGTTTTAGCTGCCTTGGGATACATCTCTATGACACTGAACAGTGAGCTGATTTAGTCAACTGAGTAAACTAAAGCAGCAGCAAAAACAACAAAAAAAAGGTAAGTCAAACAAAAAGACTCAAACCATAATTTTTTTTAAGTATGTGTCTCGCTATGTTGCCACAGCTGGACTTGAACTTCTGGGATCAAGTGGTCCTCATGCCTCAGCCTCCTGAGAGGCTGGGACGATAGGCATGTACCATTGCGCCTGGTTCAAACTATAATTTCTTCTGCTGTCGCTGTAAGCCCGACACTGTACTTTACTCACTGTGCTATTCACAGTAGTCTTGTGAGGTTGATATTATTGTCATTTCCATTTTATAAATGGGGAAACTGAAGTCTCTGGACATGGTGACAGCTTAACTACATTTTGAGGAAAGACCGAACTGTTTGCTGGCAGAATGAAGGAACAGCAGGATGAGAGGGAACTTTGGGCGTCTTTTAGGTAGGTCACCTAGACTACTTTCCCATCTAACATAAAAATCCTTTCAACAGTAACCCTGACAAATGATTAAAAGAGCCACATATGCTTTGGAAGTTCTTAACCAATGTGAACTTCATTAACTGTGTAGAATCCTATGGAAAACAGAAATTCACATGTCTTCTGTGGGGGATTCATAATAAATGTTACTCTTTTTTGGAATTAAGACATAAATAAAAAATTTTTTTTTAATATTGGTTTCAAGAGGTCAGACTAACTCTTTCAATTCTATTTGTTCCATTTGTTGGATAGACATGAAGAATTCATGGTAACTAGTACCTGGTATTCTTTAAAAAAGCCTCAGCAGACGTCCTTGGTTTTGCATGTTACTGCTGCAAACAGGATTAAGTTCAAACTATTTTTAAACACACATGTCGTAAGTTCCTCCTTATGTTATTAAGGAAGTGACCACATGCCATGTATAATACTAAAATAGGCATCTTTTGAAGCTATAATAGTTCTGAAGACACCAAAGTTATTTTCTGCTATAAGGAATTAGTATGACTAAGTCAGAAAGGGGAAGAATTTGAAAGCAAAAGCAATCTTACCAAAGTCTGCAAATGCTGACTGTCCAACCACCAACATATTTTGAGGTTTTTCCAATACATTACTGATAGAGAAGTTTCCATCCTGTTAAATGCAGAAGACTTTGAATTAGACCATTATAATCCACTTGTTTGTCAAGTGTGAAACAAAGCATTTTAACTGAAACAGGGAAATAAATAATTTAAGGTTTTTGTTGTATTGTACAAAAATTATTCCAATCTCCTGTTTTGCTTTTATTATGAAACAAAAGGAACTGCTGTGAGTTGAAGAAGATGTGAATTTGGAGTGCCTTCTTTGCTGTCAATTCTGGTATAGTATCTTTTACCAAATCACCATCATAATTTCACACAGTAGTAATTTCAAGTACTGTGGACAAAAACTAGTTCCCACCTTCAAAGAGCAACAAGTCCAGTTGGGAGATAGGATATAAATCAAAAAGATAGAATTTTTTATTGTAACACATAAGTGGTACAAGTAAGGAGCAAACACTCCATGTTTTACAAATTTCAAAGGAAGAAGATTCTATCGGGAACAATTAAGAAAAGATACTAAAATGAGACAAGAATTCCACTGATTCTTAAAGGACCAATTTATCATCAAGTCAAGTTCATGTATTAATGAGAAGGGAAGCAAAAGATTACAATAGCTGCCATGTACTAGGCAGAGGCAGCTAAACTAAACAGGCAAGCAGAACTCCTTAGAGATCCTGTGTTTCAGTTACTCTTTCCAAAATAAAACAGCGCCCATCTGACTTTCAAAAATAATATGCATTTCTTTCAATTATTGCCTTTCCTTTCTATAATTTTAGATTACTACATAAGAAAAATAAATCAAAACAATGAATTTCGAATTTTGAGCTCTCAATTTTATACACAGTTCTTTTCTTATCACTGACATCTGTATTCACTGTTTGATCTACTGACTCTGATTTCTATATACTCTCGTAACCGGCTCTATGAACAAATTCCAATGACCCCTGTGTTTTTTATAATCCTCTCCCTTAACTAATATGAACTAAAATAAAATCTTAAGGCTCACCCCCCACTGGCTGACTGAATGGACCCCTCTTAGCCAAGGGAATATCCCTAAAACTAAATTGCCTGCCAGGAGGAGGGAGGTCAGACATGTGTCATCATGCCACCCTCCTTTCTTGGGGACATCCTTTGTAACCCATTAACACGTCTAAGGGTATGTAAGACAAACCTACAGATCCTCAATTTACACAACAAATACATGTCCAGTGGCTTGCCTCTGATAAACAGCTATTTATGTTAGAATATTCCAAGCCTTTAGACAAAGCTTCATGTCTTTAACCAATTACAAGTCAAAGAATCTTTAAACTCACCTATAACCTGTAAGTCCTGGCTTCGAGATGGCCCACTTTTTTGTGCCAAACCAACGTATGCCTCCCACGTATTGATTTATGACTTTACCTGTGACCCCTGTCTCCCTGAAACGTGTAAAATCTAACTGTAACACAGCCACAGTGAGTCCACTTGCTCAAGGCTTCTTGGGCATGGCTACGGGTCACGATCCTCAAATTTGGCTTAGAATAAATCTCTTCAAAATTATTTTACAAAGTTTGGCTTTTTTTCCGTTAACACTAACTACTTGACCATTTGAGTTGTTTCCCAGAAATGGTGAATTTTCTGCAAGACAAAGGAGCTGAGATTCTGAAGGTCCCTGAGCACACTTTCTGCCACCATGCCTCACCATCCCCCACAACCTGCCCCAATGCATGTAGCCCATTAGTTACACTACTGCCCCAAGGCACGTGGCCCCTCCTTTAAAAGCCCATGGTATCCATTTGTCAGGGAGAGGGATTTGAGGCAGCTTCTCCCAGTTCTCCTGACAAGATGTATTAAAAAATTCCTCTCTTCTTGGCAATCCTCATTTTCTCAATAACTGGATCTTTGTGCCATGAGCTACTGGATATAGGCCAAAATCCCCTTGTGGTTTCCACAACACTTTGTACAGGATATCTATATACTGTAAAACGAGTTTTTGTATCTTTGTTCCTTTACGGATACTGGAGATCTGAGTGGAAAAATAAGAACTATTTTTTATCTCTGCTCTCACACCATAACAACAATCAATACAGAAAGATGGCTTCCTTGACCAAATGTTGGGGATTTCTGAAAGGAAGGTGGGTCTTGTGAGCAAAATCAATCAGCTCTGCTGCTTCTCCACCTAGCTAACAGACAACCTGCTAGGTCTCTGTTTTCACAAACACCCAAAAACAGCCCAAAAAGGAAATGCAAATTTCTTTACAGTTGCTAGACCCATTGACTAAAACTGCCTTTGAGCATCTGTTTCTACAGCCTGGACACCATCCTAAGGGTTTCTCCCCACCAACAACAGGCAGTCACTGCTGCAGCAGACACCCGCTGGGTGTCCTCTAATTCAGTTCCAACACTACCTACCTGAAGATAGTGTCAGATCCCACAAGTTGAGGGCTCAGTTCCCGAAACTACCCTTTCAGAAACCAGTCACCAGTTTGGGCCTCTAGAACTTCTGACTGACCAGCTTCAAGTTGGTGTTCCTATGACCCCCTCTTTGGGTTTATTAACAATTAATTTGCTGGAGCAGCTCACAGAACTCAGGGAAACACTTATATTTACAGTTTATTACAAAGACTAATTACAAAAGACACAGATGAAGAAATGCACAGGGAGAGGTATGCGGGAAAGGGCACGAAGCTTCCATGCCTTCTGGCTCACCACCCTCCAGGAACCTCCACATGTTCATACCAGGAAGCCTCCAGAACCCTGTCCTTTTGGGGATTTATGGAGGCTTCATTATGTAGATATGATTGATTAAACTGCTGGCCATTGGTGATTAACTTAACCTTCAGCCCCTCTCCCTCCTAGGAGGTTGGGGGCTGGGGCTGAAAGTCCCAACCCTCTAATCATGCCTTGGTCTTCCTGGTGATTACCTCCATCCTGAAGCTATCTAGGGGCTCCCAGCCATCAGTCAACTCTTTAGCATATAAAAAGACATTACTTGAAAGATTCCAAGGATTTTAGAAGTTATATGCCAGGAAATGGGGACAAAGACCAAATATATATTTTATAATATCACAATCTGCAAGTCAGTTTCTTAAGAAATCACTGCTGACAAGGAAACTATCATTAGAGCAAACAGACAACCTACATAATGGGAGAAAATATTTGCAATGTACATATCCGATAAAGCGCTGATAACAAGAATCTATATAGAACTTAAGAAAATCAACAAGAAAAAAAATCGAACAACCCCATCAATAAATGGGCAAAGGGCATAAACAGAAACTTTTCAAAAGAAGACAGAATAATGGCCAGCAAACATA
>CAUYSK010054749.1:0-61086 GCA_963575035.1 Avahi laniger
TAAGAAAACAATGCAGTGATTGACAGCTCATTTTTCCTTTATTTCATGTCATTCATTGACACCATGTTACTTCACAATAAGAAAAGTTATACGCCATGCAAATATGCAACTGAAGTACTGAGGACAATTTTCATAACATTCTTTGTACATAAATACACCCAGGTGAGCCTCTTCTTCTGAATGGAACCTTGAATTATAAATTTCTCTCTCTGTCCTCTTAAGGCAAGGAAGACACATGGTGCAAAAGTTTTGGAATCAGCCACTTCTGGGTTGATTCCTGAACCTACCATTCATTGACTGTGTGACCTTAGGAAAGTTACTCCACCTCTAGCTGTTTCAGTCTCTCAATCTGACGCATGGTAGTAGTAATAAGAGGTAACACTTTATTGATCATTTTCTATGTACCAGTATCCTAAGGCCTCTACATGTATCAACTCTTTTCATCTTCATGACAGACTTTTCATGTATATTGTCATGGGTTGAATTGTGTTCCCAAAAAATGTATATGTTGAAGTCCTAACCCCCAGCACACCAGAATGTGATCTTATTTGAAAATAGGATTGTTGCAGAAATAATAAAGTAATTTAAGATGACATTCTACTGGAGTAGGATGGGCCCATAATAACAGGTTTCCTTACAAAAAAAGGAAATTTGGACACAGAGACATATATACAGGGAGCACACCATATGAAGATTGGAGTTGTGTTGCCAGAAACTAAGGAACTCCCAGAAGCTAGAAGAGAGGCCTGGAACAGATCCTTCCCTGGTGCCTTCAGAGGGAGCATGACCCTGCCAACACCTTGATCTTGGACTCCTAGCCCACAGAACTAAGACAATAAATTTCTGCTGTGTAGCCTCTCAGTTTGTGGCACTTTGTTATGGCAGCCATAGCAAACATATCTATTCATGCACCAGATGACAATATTTCAGTCAACGATAAATCACATATATGATGGTTGTCCCATGAAATAAATAGTACCATATTTTTACTGTATCTTTTCTATGTTTAGATACACAAATACTTATACAACTGCCTACTGTATTTAGTACAGTAACATGTGCTGTGCAGATTTGTAGCCTAGGAACAATAGGCTGTACCATATAACCGAGGTGTGTAGTAAGCTGTACCATCTAGGTTTGTGTATGTACACTCTATGATGTGCACATAGTGATGAAATCACCTACCCATGTATTTCTCAGAATGCATCCCCGTTATTCAGTGACCCACGACTATATATGTAGTCAGTCCTCTGTATCCACAGTTCCACATTTACGGATTCAACCAATCACTAATCAAAAATATTCAGGAAAAAATACAACAATAAAAATTAATACAAATTTGAAAAATACAGTATAACAATTATTTACATGTCATTTGCATTGTATTAAGTAATATAGCAGAGACCAGGCAAGGTGACACATACCTATAGTGCCAGCAACTCGGAAGGCTGAAGTGAGAGGATCCCTTGAGCTCAAGAATTCAAGACTGGCATGAACAACATGAATACCCTTTCTCTAAAAAAAAAATGATAATGAAGTATACGGAATGATGTGCATAGGTTATATACAAATACTATACCCTTTTATACAAGGGACTTGAGGATTGATGGATTGATGGATTAATTACAAGGGGTCCTGTAATTAATCCCTGGATACCAACGGACAACTGTATATACACACACTGTTGTTATATTTTAATTTTACAGATGAGAAAACCAAAACATAAGAGCTTCAGGTCATACAGTAAGTAGATGAGCTGAGAATTAAACCCACTCAAAACCTTTACCTTAACCCCTACATTGCCACAGTGGTAGTACTTAACTTCATAAGATTATCATAAGGACGAAGTGAAATAATTCATGTAAAATGTTTAGCTATGTGACTAGCACATATTAAATTTAGCTTGACAAGTTTAGCTACTACAATTTATTATGATGTTCTATATCCAGATGTATACATTTATTCCTCATCACAAATTCTTCCATTGAGTTATCATCCCCATATTATCGATAAAGAAACTAAGAGTCAGAATTAGTGACGGGACTAGGATTTCAAAACCAGTTTTTGTCCAAAGAACTGTCTTGCTCCAAAATCTGAACTAAACCACCCCTATTTTTTATTTATTAATCTCCATCTAGTTCTATTCCAGAAAAGAATTTCAATAAGCTTTTATTGAAAAAATTCCAGCCAAGTTCACTGACTAGATTACGGCAATTGTTTTGGAGGATTATGGTGAGAGGCAGGTGAGGAGACTCCACCCCTGAGATGAATGGGTCTGGCAGGCCTGGAAGCTGCTTGGATCTCTGCAGGCCTGAGTGCTAGTTTACATGGATTATAACAGAACCAGGCCTGGCCCAGGACCCTACCAGAGGACATAAACTAAAGCTCATTATGCCACTAACAATAAACTACTAGCACTGAGTCAGAGAAAAATCTCTCCATTAAACAGGGCTTGATGAAATTCTAACAAAAGTTCTTACACAAAAGACCCAAAAGGCACAAGCAGTAAAGAAAAGATTAACAAAACTGGCTCTGTTAGAAATTTTAAAATACTTTTAAGCAGAAGAAACTGTAACAAAGAGAAAAGTCAAGTCCCACCTAGGAGTTGCACTTGCAATGAGTATAACCAACAAAGAACTGGTATCCAGAAAACGTCTTTAAAACTCCTGAAACTCAGTAAAAACAAGAAAAACAGCCAGTCAGGAAAAACTGGGCCCAGACATTGAGGCCTCCACCAGAACTATTTAATATAGCATCACAGGAGGGCATGCATGTCACATTGTGTTACCCAAGAAATATGGCCAACCTTTCAAATGAGCAATCTGCTCCTACATGTACACTACATACCCTAAGGAAGCTCCTAAGTGTGCTCCAGAAGATGCGAACCAGAATGTTCTCTGCTGCATTCGTTGTAATAGTAAAAAATAAAAACCACCTAGCTGGATAAACAAATAATGGTGTATTTATAAAAATGAACTAGAGCTAGTGGTATCAATGTGAATAAATCTCATAAACATAATATTGAGTAAATAAAACAAGTTATAGAAATACACATATGACATTTATATCATTTACAGTATACAAAGTTTACAAACATGCAAAACAATGCTATGTATTGTTTAGAGCTAAAAGCGTATGTAATAGATCTATTAATATGAATACATGCAGGGCAGGGTGAATACCAACCTCAAAGTAGAGAGGCAGGCAGGTAATGGGGTGGGAAGGGGGCACAGGAAGTTTCAAATGCATTGTTTTCTAATTTCTTAAGCTAGACGGTAGGTGCATGGGTATCCCTTACATTATTCTCTAAACTTTTAATAAGACTGAAGTTTTTCATAGTAAAAAAATAATGGAAAAACTTTTCTGATGAAAATTCTAGGGCCAGAGGCACAGTGGGTTCGTGGGAAAAGAAGGTTACATAGGCAGTAAGCAGCAATTCTACCTGCACCAGGGCTGTCGGCCCTGCCAGGAACCTGGAGCTAAAGAGGGGGATGAAAACTTTAAGACCCATTTCTGCCCCCAGATGGCTCGTGCTCTAACTGGAGAAGAACAGAAGCAGCGGCAGCACCAGGCAGGAGTGAAGCAACAGCAGTGAGGCCACATCGGTACGTAGCAGTCGGCTCCCAACCACCGGCCCACGGGCCCAGAGCCTGCCGGGACATTTGGCCACGGAGAAGTGAACACAACTGGCCCCTGAGCTGCAAGCTTCTTGGAGCCATCTGAGTCCCTGACCCCTCCCCATCCACATCCCCATATCTTTTATGATAGGTTAAATTTTATTTAAATTTTATTTTTAATTGTGACACATTTCAAGCATATGGAAAGGTACAGATAATACTGTAATTGACATCCACGGACACCGTAGACTTAGCAGATGTTAACAGTATTTGCATTTTTGTTTCAGATATTTTTCATAATCTATCAACATAGAGGGAGCGAAATCCTCACAGCCTGACCCCATCTGTTCCTCTTCCCTCCCACTCCAGAGGGAACCACTGCCCTCTGTCCCAGGCTTACTTTTGAATCAATAAACATAGAATATTGTTTTGTGTTTGTAATGTACATAAATCAATGTCTTTCGAACTTTTTTACCACACCCAATCTAAGGAAAGTATTTTATACTTTGCCTCATAAACATGCACAAACACGCATACACACATGTGTACATACGTATACATATGTGCCTGTATGGGTGAGCACAAATGTAATTTGAAACAAAATTCTTATGAAATAACACTTACTGTTAACTACTTGCAGTACATTCTGATATTTTCTTTTTATTCTATTAATAATTTTATTTTGTAATGCTGGTAATAACCCTCTAAATCGATTTCACAACCTACAGATAGGTCATAATCAACAGTTTGAACAAAAAATAGTATCCTACTATAATCGCATTTCACAGCTTCTTTTTTATGCCTAATATTTCGAGAGTTATCCATTTTGACACCAGGAGATCTAGTTCATTTATTTTAGCATACGCATGATATTCAATACTTGTACATATTCTCCTATTTTCTGATAATTAGATTGAATCCATATTTTCACTATTCCAAAGTGTCCTACAGTGAATTTCCTTGCACATAAATACAAAAGTTTCTCTAGGATACATACCTGGAAATTAAATTGCTTGAGTCAAAGCTTGTACCTCTTTAACAGTACTAGATACTGTTAAATCTTCCTAGAAATCAAGGTATGAATTTACATTGTTACCAGCATTATTAAAAATTTTTATTTCCCCACATCCTAACCATCATTTAGGGTTATTAGACTTTAAATTTTTGTCAATCTGATAGTGTGAAATGATGTCTTTTTTTATTTTGTATTCCTCTCATTACTAAGTAAGCTTCTTTTTTTTTTTTTTTTTTTTTGAGACAGAGTATCATTATGTTGCCCTGGCTAGAGTGAGTGCTGTGGCGTCAGCCTAGCTCACAGCAACCTCAAACTCCTGGGCTCAAGCGATCCTCCTGCCTCAGCCTCACGAGTAGCTGGGAGTGCAGGCATGTGCCACCATGCCCGGCTAATTTTTTCTATATATTTTTAGTTGTCCAGATAATTTGTTTCTATTTTTTTAGTAGAGACGGGGTCTCACTCTTGCTCAGTCTGGTCTTGAACTCCTGAGCTCAAACGATCCACCCACCTCTGCCTCCCAGAGTGCTAGGATTATAGGCGTGAGCCACCGCGCCGGCCAGTAAGCTTCTTTTCATGTGCCGATCACCCATTCAATCTTCTGTTCCTTGAGTTGCCAGTTAGATTGCCCGTATCCTTATTATTAATTTTTAAGAGTTTTTGATATATTCTGCACACTGATTTTTATTAGCTATATATGTTGATAATATCTTCTCATTTTCATGTAATCAAATTTGTCACACTCTTCTCTAACTTTTTTGCCTATTTTGTCCTGTTTAAAAACAGTTTCCATATGCTGAAGTTATAAAGATTTTTCTATATTCTCTTCTTAACATTTTTAAATGTTACATTCTACACTTAGATTTTAATCCAGCTAGAATTGTGTTTGTGCATGTGTGTGTGAATGTGCCTGCATGTGTGTCTGCAGGAAAGTAGGGACCCTATTTTATTTTTTTCATGGTTTATTGTCCAAGACCAATTTATTAAATAGTCTTTTTCCTCCCGTACTGCTTTGTGAGGATACCTTTGTCTTAAAGCAAATTCTTAATATACCTAAGTGTGTTTCTACACTCTCGGTTCTGTTCCATTCATAGATTTCTCCATCCCTATGCCAATATCATGCTGTTTAAATTACTATAGCTTTATGTAAGCTTTTGAAATGTGGTAAGGCATATCTCTCATCATCATTATTATGATTATTTAAGATTTTTTGAACATTTCATACTGTTTCCTCTTTTATGTGAATTTTTTTTATCTATTTTGTCAAGTCCTGTGAAAAACTCTCTTGGAAATTTTTATTGGAATTGAATTAACTTTAATTTGGACAAAAATTCACATATTTTATATCAAATCTTTCCATGAATATGGTATTTCGTCTCCAACTACTTCACCTTGTTTTATGTCTTTCAAAAACTATTTTCATTTTTTCCATAAAAATCTTATATTTATTTCTAGTTTATAGATTTTTATTTTCTTTTTATTGATTCATAATAGATGTGCATATTCATAGTTTTTGTTGTTGTTATTGTAAATATATTTTAACTAAATTTTCTAAATTTTGTTACTGATTATTTTGTATGTTGTTCTTGTTTCCAGCAACCTTGCTAAACTCTCTTATTATTTCTAATATTTTTCCTACAGATTTTCGTAGATGTTCCATCTTGACCATCATATAATCTCAAATAATGACTGTTTTCTTTTTTTCTTTCCAAATTTTTCTTCTTTTTTCTACAACTATGACAATCCCAACCCAGCTCACAGATAGTAATGAGAGAGTGTACTCTACTGTCTCTATAGCAATACTGGAGTGGAGGAAGAAAACCAACCCTGAGTCATTACACTGATGATGGCTGATCATCAGGCATGTTCAGCACCCAAGTTCCCCAACATGTATGCTTGAATGTATACAGTATACAATATTTTTTAAACTTCCTTCTTCCATCTCATGACTCCACTCAAATTCTCCAGTCATTATCTCCCACTGAATGATTTTATGGGGCTGCTCACCAAAGAAGCCTACTTGTCCAGTATTCCCAATTCCTTCCACTATGAGGTCATTATAATATTAAGATTATTTTGGTGTCCTAGGTAACTAAATTTGATGTCTGCATTGTCTTTCCCTCATGATAATCCTAATGCTAGCTACAAGGCTATATAAACCATACTAAGCTATATTTTACAAGGCTATATAAACCATACTGAGTTCACTGGGTTGAAATACGCAAGAACAAGATGTGAGCATCCTATTTTCTCTTTTCAAGGCCTGGATTTTTGAGATTTTTGTACTTTGAGATGTTTTGGAGGGGTTGGAATGTTGTTGAGCTGTTAGTGCTTTCTTTTTTGTTTTATTTTGGTGGCAACCTGTATTCCTCAGTTCTAATCTACTTATTTCTAAAATCTGAACATGAACACAGATAAGTTTCATTGTCAGTGTTATTCCCGTTCCTTTTCATAATGTGTTATTCTTTCATTGTGGCTTTTATTTTTTTCTTTTTATCTCTAATCATTTAAACACTTCTATCCTTTATGGTCTCTTTCAGATTGTTCTCTGTGATCTCAAGTTTGAGGTTGCTGACCCTCCTGCTTGGTGTATCTGCAAACTCTTGTTCGTGGTGGATCTCCACACCAGGTGTTTTGTAATTTTTTACTGAAAGCTCATCTTCAACTGAGTTTGATTTTTCAATGGAAATCTCTTATGACCAGAGTGATTTTCTATCTGTCAGCATGTATTCTAGAAGTAACAAAACTAGAACTGCTCTTTAAGTGCATTTCTTAATTTATAATGTCCACAACTCACAGACAGTATAAATCCAGTCTTCAAAACCTCTCAAAACACAAGCTTGGAATTTCACTTTCTCACAAAAGACTTATTTTTTTTCACCCAGAGCCCATGCACAGGCAAACTTTCTTGGCATCTTCCTGATTGAATGGGTGGATTATTTTTTTTCCCAGTCTCCCTTTCACTGAGAGTTCAGCCCTGCAGTCATCCAAGTTTTTGCCTTCTTGTTTAGGCCCCTGCATGACATAGGCCCCATCCCCTAACTCTCATCTCTACATGGGTCTTCTATCAGCCTAATAACAGCACAGACAGACACACCCACACCCAGGGCTTGCTGTAGCCCTGCTCACCACTTCCAGCTATGTTTTTCCATTCCCTCTTCATTTCCAGCAACTGGACTAATTTAATTTCCTTTTATCCCTCTCTTCTGTGTGTTTGTAGTAGGACAGTTCCTCTCTCCTACTGAGTCTGCTCCTCTTGAGTCCCATTTTCCTCCCCAGAGGCCCTCAAAACCAATCAAGGCCTTAAAACCTCTGATAGAAGCCAGAATCAGATGCCTGTGGAGTCTAGGGTAAACCCTGCCTGCAGAAAGTATCTCCAGAATTTGGTCAGAATCTTTTCGGGAAGAAGGAACTGGGCTTGTCTGATTATTGACTGGACAATTTCTGCTTAACAACCACCTTTCTGTTCTTATGCTGGAACAGAATCAGAATGCTTCTTCCCTGCCAATTCCAAGGGATGAGATCATCTTTTCAAGATCCTTGGAGAGAGATTAAGTCAGGAGTCTTTTACAAAAGAATTGCATATAGCATGAGAAACTTGAAGAAATTTAGCAGTAGATCCTCTCCTTAAGTGAAAAAAAAAACCCAGTGGGGTTTTGTTGTTGTTCTTTTGGGAAGAAAGCTTCCCAGGTTTTTGCTTTTGTTTTTGTTTTTAAATAAAAATAGCAATGAGCCAGGGAGATCGGCCCTTTATGGAAGGAACATATACCTTCATGGGTAAGCTAAAGGGTCACAGCTGAACGCACTGACAGTGTTGAAAATTGGCTCTTTAAAATAGGACTGGCATGCAAAGTCAAAAGGAAAGTCAGCAAGTATCTCAGGAAAGGAAAGTCACGGAAAACAGAGCACAGATTTTAAAGTCCATGGGAAAGACATACACCTTACAAACATTCCAAGTGATGACTTTCTTCTATGTAGATAGAAATGTTTAAAGGCCAGGAGGCACCATGGCTATGTACTCCGGCTTGAGAGTAATCAGCGCAAGGCTAAGTGTGCAGAAATCTTCTCAGTAGAATTCCTGACCTTTGTCTACATCCATACCACCCTGAACACATCCAATTTCATCTCATCTCGGAAGCTAAGCAGGGTTCGGCCTGGTTAGTACTTGGATGGGAGAATTCCTGGCCTTTGGATTTACTGACATCTTTCCTCCATGGTATAGTTCCCTTGCTCCTTTCTTCAAAGCTCAATACCCTTCTTAGAGTAAGAACTTGCTCCAAGGAAAAGTTTGGGTAGTCTGTCATCCACACTTTAGTGTGAATTTAACCCAATATATTATCCATCCAGAGATGTTGACTCTTGAAGAATATAATATCAGTGAGATAAAGATTTGCCTAAAATTATATGGTGCAGAGCAAGACCCATCAAGTCCAAATTCCAAGTTCTTTCCTCAGGACGAGTGGGATGAGCCTGTTCTCTGGGCTGTGAGGTCCAGGCAGGCCTGTGATCTCATGCATTCTCTGCCTATGATCATAGCCACTCTGAGCAGACAGTGATGATGAACATGCCCAGGTTCTATTTCTGTCACCTCAGCCTCTGAATTCACATCTCCCATCAGTCAGATCTGTCCACTGAGGTCATAAAAAAACTACAAACTATGAGAAAGTTCACTTATTTCCCTTAAGAAGTTCTACCTTGTGATGAAGTGTCTTCAGGGAGCCTAATGGCTATTCCTTGCTATCTCTTAGGGATCTTTTAGCATCCCAGAGAAACAACAACAAGAAATTTTCCTGAAACAATTCTAGTCGCATCAGTCCAAAGCCCAATGTACTCAACACTTTCAATGGTGTTAATCTCACTAAGAGCCTCATCTATAAAGTTTCTTGAACACCATCCACAATTTCTGCTGATGGATGGGTCTGTGGGTAAATGTTTGTAACATGTGACCCAACACCCTGGCCAGAGCTAACTGAAACACGAGTGGAGACCTGGCCCAGGAGAAACCAATCCATTGGTTGGGCTGAGCCCATTAGAGTCTCCCACTCAAAATCGAGTCCTAGAGGATAAGATGGAGTTAGGCACTGGATCTGTAATTCCAGGCCACGTCAGAGCTGGGCCATGCTGAGCTGGGCCAAATGCAAGATGCAGACAGATGCCCACAGACCCGGGAAGGTGAGCTGCACCCGCAGCCTGAGTTCAGACAGAGCCAGCACGCAAACCACGTGAGGCTCTGTGTGCTTCACCCTGCACCCAGGCACCAGAGCGGGACAGAGGCGGTATGGAGGAGAAATCCTGAGGGACAAGCAGCTACCCCAAGACCCCACAGTTATGATGCACTTCGTGTTGAGTGCTGCCACAGAAGTGGTTGTGAGGGTGGAGAGAATGAGCAAATGCATGAAGGGTGGCTGCATGGTGGGAACAATTAGGAACCAGGTAAGGTGGGGTCTTAGTCCATTTGGGTTGTTATCACAAAATACCTTAGACTGGGTGGGGGGGTAATTTATAAACAACAGAAATTTATTGCTCACAGTTCTGGAAGGTGGGAAGTCCCAGATTCAGGCAGCAGCAGATTGGGTGTCTGGTGAGGGCTTGGTCTCTACTTCAAAGATGGAGCCTTGTTGCTGCATCCTCAGATGGCAGAAGGGGCAAGGCAGCTCCCTCCAACCTCATGTATGTGGACTCTGATCCCATTCATGAGGGCTCTGCTTCCCAAAAGGCCTCACCTCTTAACACTATCACTTCGGATGTTAGGTTCCAACATACGAATTTGGGGGAACACCAACAGTCAGGCTGCAGCACATGGGAAAGGCCACCTGGCTGTTACCTCACCTTCCATTTTTTTCCAGACATTTCTGATCTCCCTCCTTATAACAGATTTTTCTAAACTTCTTCCCTCCTCTTGCCCATTCTCTTTTAGGGGGAGATCTGCCTCCTCTACCAGTGAAAAGATCAATTACTCAAGCAGAGCTCGGCCGGTGCCCCTCACTCTGCTAAGTCCTTGTTTCACCACCCAGACACCCTTTCCTTCTATCTGTGACAAAGAAAACATGCCTCCTCCTCTATAAAGCTAAGTCTTCCACACATTGTGCCACTCCTGAGGCCTTAGACCGCTAGGATCCCTCCATCCATCATCTACTCTCTCTTCTGTGTCTTCAGTCTCTCTGACTCTGACAGCACCTTACTCTCTGCCTACATATGTGCTCCAGGGTCTCTAATCCTAAATCTCCTTCCTCAACCCCAGTATTCACTCTGGCTTCTGCCCTGTTTCTCTCATTCTCTTTGTCTTCATAGACAAACTTTTTGGAAGAGTAGTCTAACACTTTCTCAAGTCTCAACTCGCTATGCCCATCACATTGAGAATACTGTAGAAATTGCTTTGGGGAAACAAGGACTGGTCTCAATTATAAAATCTGATGTCCTAGTTCCAAGTCTCCTCTTGAAATAACCAGCATTGCTGACCATGCCCTCTCCGTTCGTCCAAACAGAACACAGACAGCACAAACAAGCTGGCTGCTTTGCCCAAACCAGCCCACACCTCTATAAACAGTCGCTTTACTAACAAGGAATGGTGCCATATACTGGAGCCAGTGACAGAGAGAAGAGCTATGAGAACCAGAGAGAGCGAGCTATGTGGGGAGGACCTGCAGTGGAGGGTAAGAGTTGGGGAAATACACACCCTAACCCACTCTCCTCCTTCCCAACAACTTCCTGCAGCACCGCCATTGGCTTAGACCCAGCTAGAGTCCAAAAGGCAAGAGAGCCCAGTGCTGACGGTCCTGAGAGTTGCTCCTCCAGGGGTGCAGAACGTGGGGAGGAGAGCTGAGGGTGTTGGATCTGGAAGCAAATGGAAGGACCCAGCACTCCCTGCTCCTCCTCTCTGCTCTTCTCACTTGGTTGCTGTCTCCCTGACACTCATGCTCCTCTCCTTCAGACTCTTTCCCATGTTTCTAACCTTCATTAACAGCAGCCACCTCTGACTTCTTCACTTCCTTTGCAGTCTTGCTAGTCACATCCAAAACCTTGCAGTGGGAACATCTCCTGGGAGCTTGTTAGAAATGCAGAATCTCAGGCCCTTCCCAGACCCATTGGATAAGAATCTATGTTTTAATAAGATCCCCAGGTGGCCCATGTACACATTAAAATTTAGAAGTGCTAGTGTATGGTATATTTTACAACTATTCCTCCTTTCAATGTAACATTGTAAGTGTTAACGTGTGCCAGACTTAGAGACTTAATATTAAAACAGAAGTAAACTAGTAGGGACCTGTGAAATTCTCCACTACCCCCATGATTCATTGCTTTGGACTTTGTCTTTTAGGACGTGGCCTTAAGGAGCATGGTGTGCTTGTAGACCTGACTTTGTGCCTTCTTGTAGTTTTAAGAAAACCTTACCTGTTCCCTCAATCCTTCTTGCCTACACGCTTGGAGGCTCATGAAAGGAACCTAGATTATCCTTTTTCTATTTAAAAAAGGAAGACAATTTTGGGTGCTCAAAACAAGAAGCCCATCATCTGAAAATGCTTCAGTTGATGTTTGCCATATAGAAAGATGACACCCAGTTCAATCTTATCAGAATTTGAATCTCTCTGAGCCTCAGTTTCTTCATCTTTAAAATGGGAAGATGACAGTAATTCCCTTATAAGTTTCTGTAAGGATTAAATGTGGCAAAATACGTAACATATGCCCTCCAAATAAACAGCGTTCAAATATGCATTGAATTGAAAAAGGAAGGTATTTACCATATCTGGGCTTCAGTTTACTCAAAGGTAAAATGAAGACTCCAGTGCCAAATTCAACATATGTCGGTTCCCACAACTCACACACACATACACACACACACACATGTGCACACACGTGCACAACCACAGGCACACACGTACAACCACATGGAACTCTGCTGTCCCCTGCCGTCGCCCACCGGGCTTCCTGCTGTCTGGAATCCCTCCCCAGCGCGGCCACCGCCGTCCAGGCCCCACCCACCCTCCTTCCACACCAGCCCCAGCGATCTTTCCAAAGACAAGCCTGATCGTTCCCTGCCTGCTTGAAACCCTCGCACTGCAGCAGGGCCAGACTCACTCTGCGTCCCCGAACGCACTGTGCGGTTTTATTCCTCCAAGCCTTCTGCACACTACGTCTCCTCTATGGGAAAGTCTCTTCTCCCAGTAACTGCGTCCTACTTGTCCAGACTCAGGCCTCCTCCAGCTCTGCCTGAAGCCTTCCGCCCGGTGCGCCTCCTCTGAGCACAGCAGGGGACGCCAACCTCTGACATCACTCTGTCCGTCTCCCTTTACACCGCAAGGGCTGCTCTGATTCTGCGGTTTCGGTGTCCGGACCCCAAAGCGTGCAGCACAGGCGGTGGTTACGACTGGGGCTGCAGGAGAACGTGAGGAATGCTGCTCCCTCCTCCCCTCCGCACCCCCTCCCGCCCCGCATCAGCGGCATCCACAGGGTCCCCGGCGCTCACAAGAGACGCGAGTTCCACCAGAAGGACCCCATCACCTCCCGTTCCCAGTGGCGAACCGGGGCACCAGGACATTTTAGGTCTTAGGCTCTGAGTTTGCAACCGCAGAGCCGAGCATAGAAGCCGTGGGCCGATCCTGCCAGACGCGGCTGCTCTGTCACCCTCGGCCCGGGCTCCGGGTCCAGCGCTGGCCGGGCCTGTGCCGGGAGGCTCCGGGGCGATGCCCAGGCTCCTCCCTGCGGATCTCGCACGCATTTTCCTTCCCTTCCTTCAAAGCAGAAAAACAACTGTCCCTTCCAAGAGACAGGAATGCAGTGTGAAGGGGGGTTGCTTGCCCAGAAGTAAAGATCCAGATTCCCTTTCCCCACGGGCAGCATCTCCGCACGCCCCGCGGGGAGTGAGTCTGACCGAGATGCCCTGCAGGTGCCAGCATCGCAGTGTCCCGGCAGGGAATGGGCAGGGACGGTGACATTAACGGAGGGGGATGCGAGTGAAAGTGAGCTCTGTGCGCAGCGTCGCTGCCTGCAGGAAGAGGCTACAGCCCTCTCCTCTCCATCAGCCTCCCCTCTAACAGGTCCGGTCTATGCAAATGCTGTAACACCCGCATATAACTCACATTTACGTAGGGAAAGCCCGCAGGGCCAGGCACTGCGCAAGAGGATTAGAGGGGGGTGGAGAGAGGCTCCAAATACAAGGCCTGACCAGGATGGATAGGCAAGCGGGAAGGGCATTTCAGCTGGGGGAACGGCATGTGCAAAGGTAGAGAAGCTTTATTTACCATAATGCATGTCTGCAGGAAACACGGATCAGTCCCGCTGACGTGGACTTCTGCTCCTGACATTGGTTAGGGCCAATTGTGACTGATGATCCACTTTGAAATCAGCCCTGCCAAGGCTCCACGTGGCTTTGGAGCCTGGGTGGGTGAGGTCATCTTCCTTGCCCAGCCAGGTAAACAAATCACAGAGCAAGGCCAAACCGGCGGAGCGGTCAGAGCGAGGAGAGGAAAGGCAGCCTGAGAACCAGGCTCCCTCCTTCAAAGTCCAAGGAGAAGACCTGGTCCTTCGAACCCACGTGCGCCTTCACTGTTGGTGTTGGAAAACCCTGAAATCCACACTAGTGGGAAAGATATTAATAGCTACAGAGAAAGGTAGGAGGAACTGCTCAAACATTTGTCAGCTATTTTTCCATCTCCCAATCCTTGACTGATTTGACCGATTGATCAAAGTTCCCTGCGAGATGAAATATGCCAAGAGAACTCGGTGGTCATCTGGCAGCTGTGGTGGGAAGGTTCTAAAATGGCTCCCAATGACCCCCACCTCCTGGCATTGACGCCCCCACGTGGGACCTAGGGACTTGCTTTTAATCAAGAGAATACAGTAAAATAGTGGTTAGGGTGTAAAAGACAGACTGCCATCTTGCTCACTCTACCGAAGCCAGCTGCCCCGTGTGAGCTGCCCTGCAGAGAGGCCCACATGGCTATGAGCTTACTCTCGCCAACATGCAGTGGGTGCACATGGAAGTGGGTCCTGCCCAGCCGAGCCTAGAGATGACCGCAGTCCTGGCTGAGACCTTGAGCACAGCTTGCGAGACCCTGAGCCAGAGGACTCAGCCAAGCCATTCCACATTCCACAGAAACTGTGAGATAAATGTTGCTGTCTTGCGCCACTGAGTTTGGAGTCATTTGTTATAGAGCAATAGATGACTAATACACTTTCCACTCGGGCCTTCAGCTGCAGTGGAGATCACGTGTGCCTGCACCAATGCCCGTGCCTGATGGAATCAGAAATGTCTCCTCAACAATCTCTCCCCCCACCCTCGCTGTTAATTCGCATGTCTCCCGGCGAGGTAAGCACAAGGTTTTCAGGTTGTTCAACTTGAGAACTGCCTTATTTTGTGTGTGTAGAAGTGCCGGGTGAAGGAGAAATTTATACTTGACACCAAACTCTTTCATACATAGACGGACACTTACCATGTTCCTTTGGAGGAAATATTTCTTCTCACAGGAGTCAATAGACCTATTGCAAAAGTTCAGAGAATAGACACCCACAGTCCTAGGCTGGGGTAATAGTCACCACATCGAACAACAGGTCTGGTAATAGTCAACATATCTAACAACATATTTAACAACAGCTGACTAAAATGGACTCCGGCTAAAAAATCCTCCCGCAGGGAAGGCCTGAGGAGGAGCGTGCCAGAATTCTGAGATGCTTGACAAGGTTTTCCCTCCCTGAGATTTCTTGATAGTCAGGCTCTGGAAAAGGGCAGAGCTGTGTACTAAAGGAGAGCCCAACCCCTTGTCCCAAACCTGGCGACACAGACAGGATGCTCTTCACCCAATATCAAAGCAGGAAAAGACACCGAGGGCTCCAAAGAGGAACTCATCAGGAAGGAAGGAGGAAGGAGCGTTTGGGTTTGTTTTTGGAGGGGTGGGAGATGGTAATCTGGACTTGGTTGAAGAAGCCAGAGGCTGTGGAGGAGCCAGGCCTTCCCGTCCCCAAGTGACATGGCGCTCTGGACCCTCCGGACCCTCCCGTCCTGACGCAGTGTGAAGATTTGCAGGCCGGTGACTAAGCCAGTGACTGTGACCTCAGAGAGCTGAAATTTAAGAGCCCAGAGTGGGACTTTATGAGCTCAGTTCTGAGCATAGTGCTTAAGGTGACATACCCAAATTAAAATGTCCAGTGGGTTTAACAGTCTTAAAAATATGAGAGTTCAAAACTGAAGATAGAGGTTTTTTTTTACAGTGGTAAAATACATATAACATAAAATTTACCATTTAAGCCAGGCATGGTGGCACGTGCCAGTAGTCCCAGCTACTTGGGGGGCTGAGGCAAGAGGATCGCTTAAGCCCAGGAGTTCAAAACCAGCCTGGGCGATATAGTAAGACCCCAGAGACCTTCTCTCAAAAAAAATTGCTATTTTAATCATTTTTAAGTGTGCAGTTCAGTCATGCTAAGTACATTCACATTATTATGCTACCATCACCACCATCCATCTCCAGAACCCTTTTCATCTTGCAAAATTGAAACTCTGTACCCATTAAGCAACAACTCCTCATTCCCCATCCTCCAGCCCCTCGTAACCTCTGTTCTACTTTAGTCTTTATGAATTTGCTATTCCAGGTACCTCATATAAGTGGAATCATACAGTATTTGTCCTTTTGCGTCCAACTTATTTCACTTAGCATAATGCCTGCAAGGCTCATCCATGTTGTAGCATATGTCAGAACTCCATTGCTTTTTAAGGCTGAATAATATTCCATTGTATGTATGTACCACCTGTTATTCATCCATTCACCTGTTAATAGACATTTGAGTTGTTTCCACCTGTTGGCTACTGTGAATAATGCTGCTATGAATATGGGTATATACAAATATCATTTCAAGTCCCTGCTTTCAATTCTTTTGAGTATAGACCTAGAAGCAGAATTGGTGGATCATATGGTAATTCTATGTGTTAATTTTTGAGGAACTGCCATACTGTCTTTCATAGCAGCTGAACCATTTTACATTCCCACCGACAGTGCAAAAGGGCTCCAATTTCTCCACATCCTCATAAACACTTGTTATTTGGTTTTGTTTTTTTAATAACAGCCATTCTAATGAGTGTGAAATGGTATCTCATCATGGTTTTTATCTGGATTTCCTTAGCGACTAGGAATTCTTTAGTATTGTTTCATGTGCTTACTGGCCATTTGTATAAAAGATACGGATTTTTGAGTTATCAGCAGATAGAAGCTAATTAAAGTCATTAGCCACTGTTGCTTTCCCACCCACTATTTATCTCCTCTTTCTTTCCCAGTTTTGTTCTGGTCTGCACTGTGCTCAGCTAAATTATTCATTTCCTATGACACTCTCATAGCTAGAGCAGGCATGGGTCCTTGTTCTGGAATGGGAGTGGAAGGCACTGAGGAGACTCCTGAGATAGCCTTTAAAAAATGTAACATGCTCAGTTGACAGTCTCCTTTTGCTTTCTGCCCTCTGCTCCTTCCCTTCTTCCTGCTTGGAATGTTGGTGTGTGATGCCCAAGGATGTGGCCACCATCTTGTGCTGTAAAGAAAAGAGCCACACACTAAGGATGGCAAAACAGACCTACAGAAGGACACTAGTCAGCCCTGTACCAATGGATCACCCTAAAACTCCCTGTTAGGTGAGAAAGATTAACCCTTTGTTTGTATCGGCCACTATTTGCTGGGTTTCTATTACATGCAGCCAAACACAATCCTAGCGGACTTACAATAGATGTGGATCCACTCAGGATGAACGTACAGAGAAAAGAACAAAGGACAGTACCCTGGGAAATACTGAGAGATAACAGCAGGCAGAACAGGAGTCACTCACAGCAGGGATTGACTAGGAGTGTCTAAGGTGAATGTGGAAAACATGAGATTATAGAATCAAATAAATGAAGAGCATTCAAGGAGAGAGTGTCAAAGTGTCTCCCTTACTGCAGAGACACCCAGTAAGGGAGCTACTAGAACGCATGAATTCAACAAAAAAAAAAAAAGGAGAGGAGACGGGGAGTCTCCTAACAAGGAGAGCGCAGCATGTGCAAGGCAGGTATTTTTTTAAATAAGAAGCACTTGAAACACTGACAGTAGAAGCCAGAAGAGAGGCAGAGAGCATAATACTAACTGTCTCCTTCTTTTGCTTAATAATAGAATCCCCCAGCTCGGCTCTTACCAACTACAGTCTACATTCCCCAGCCTCCGTACAGTTAGGTTTGGTCATATGACTTGCTTCGAGCCAGTGATATCTCAGCAAAAGTTAGGTGTGAAGTTTCTGGATTATTTCCTTAAAGACACCTACTGTGGACACATTCTCTCCCTTCCCCATTGGCTGGGAAATTGCAGCAACTACTTTGGATCCTCAAATTTAAAACAGATGAATTGTATTGTAGCAAAATAATACGTTAATTTGAAAATAATTAAAAAGAAACAGTGACTCTTCTTTTATAAGAATATTAAGGAAAGGAAAGAGTGGTGGTCATTTTTCAAGACCTATTTTATAAAATAAAAAGGTGACAACCTTATATGAATCCCCAAATTTTTCAGGGCTTAGAAATTAACAAGTCTGAGAACCGCTATGTTAGTTATCTATAGCTGTGTAATAAACTATTCCCAAATTTAGCTGTTGAAAATAATAGGCATTTATTTTTTCACAGTTCATGTGAGTCAGGAATCTGGACTGGTGTGGCTGGGTCATCTGGCTCGGGGGAAGTCTCTGATAAGGCTGCAATCAACATGTCAGCTGGGACTGTGGTCTCATCTGAAGGCTCACCTGAGGGTTCACTCCAAGCGCATTCACATGTTGTTAGCAAGATTCAGTTCTTTGCAGGCTGTCGAACTGGGGAACTCAGTTCCTTGCCTATGGTTCTCTCCATGGTAGCCAGCTTCCAGCAGAGTGAGCAAGTCAAAGAGCAAGAGAAGGCAAGTGAGATGTAAGCAAGAGTCTTTTCAGAGGCTGCCTACACAGCCATCATCCAGAATATCGGAGAGTCGGCTTTGGCAGGGTGGCAAGCCTTCCCCAGTGTGAGACGAGAAGGGGAAATGCTGGGAGCCATCACACCTACCCGTGTAGGTAAGCCGATAGGAAGCTAAGGGATGGTGGATTGCAGGCTTCCATTTTCTCCCCAAATTAGGGTAACCACCCAGAATTGAGGGCAGGTGATGGGGTTGGAAATTTGAGGGGAATGGGGAGCTTTCAGAGTTGTTATATGCTGAATACGGTGGCTTATGCCTGTAATCCCAGCACTTTGGGAGGCCAAAGTGGGATAGTCGCTTGAAGCCAGGAGTTGGAGACCCAGCCTGGGCAACATAGTGAGACCCCACCTCTACAAAAAAATTTTTTTTTAATTAGCTGGGTGCAGTGGCATGAGCCTGCAGTTCCAGCTACTCAGGAGGCTGAGGTGGGAGAATTACTTGAGGCCAGGGGTTTGAGATTACAGTGAGCTATGATCACACCACTGCATTCCAGCCTGGGCAACAGAGAGAGACACTGTCTCTGAAACAATAAAAATAAATAAAAACAAAGAGTGATGCTCTTGAAAGAAAAGTGTGATGCTCTAGCTGGGACCTGAGCCTGGAGAGTTTTTCGAACTATGCATAAACTGCACTTCAAGGCACCAAGCACTTTATGTCCATTACGAATTGATACTTAAACCCACCCCACAGTCATATTTGCCTTTTTCTGGGAAAACCATCTTGAATGAAGCAAATGCCCAAATTTTATCCCTGAAGGGAGCTGTGAAGCCACCAGGAACCTGAACATAGATGTTCTGGACAGACATGAGCTCTACCTGACCTGGTGGAGGGAAGGAGCTGGACTAGACTCTTGACATCCGACATGCACAGATGATACCAAAATGTGCCGACGGTAGCTGCAGCTCTGAGGGGCCCAGGCTGCAGGGCCAGGGAGCAGGGCTACCGCTGAGGGTGGGGCTGCTGTCCCTCTCTGGAATTGGATAAACAACCCCATTGTCAAGTGTCATAGGCATGGCACACCCCAGCATGGGAAAGGAGAGAATCTGAGTCCTGGGCTGTAGTAAAAAGTCATTTCTTCTTCCCTCTGGGCCTGGGGACAAAGTGAAGTCTGCCCCAAAGGCGAATTCAAGTCTCCACCCTCTCTCCCATTTGAGACCCTTGGTATAGAGAGGGTAGATAGAGTGCTTTCTCTGGGGAGACTTAATGGCAGTTACAACTCTGTGGGGGGTACAGGGTGTCCCCAAACATGATCCTGTGCCCTCAGAGACACCTGATCTGGTAGGTGGACACTCTGCATCTCTCTGCCCTTCACTTGTCCAAGCTTCCAGGACAGTCCTAATAAAAATCTCAGCCTAATCTCAGCTACATTGCAGGGCCTTAAGAGAAAAGCTTACCCATCTCTCTGCAGGGGAGAGCAGTGTCCCTTTTCCCCAGCAGGGGAAACTACGTGCTGACGTTATGCAAAGGCCAGAGCCCAGGACCACAGGAGACCAGTTCTAAGACAGCTGCTGAGTGAGGCTGGGGTGCCGGGCGGGGGGTGGGGGGAGGCGAGGGCATGGGCAGGGCCAGGTGAAGTTGACTGGAATGTGGGTTTGTAACAGCAGGTGACAAGAGTCACACACGCCAGTCAAGCACAGGCATTTGGGGCTTGGTGTGGGTGCTCCCCACCCCATCCCCTAGCCCAGCTCCTTTCAGAACAGCTCTCCAGCCAAACCACAGACAAGCCGTCAGTGCAGATTCGCCAGAGACACGGCCACCTGAGAGACTGTACATCCTCCCTTCCCTCCACCAGGGCCATTGCTCCAGGAGCAAGAAGCAGGCATGAAGTGGGACCTAGCCTTCCAAAGCTGCCTTGACACCAAGGAATTCAGAATGGCTTTGCTAAAAATAAAAAATAAAAAACAGAATGGCTTTGAATGACAAACTTCCAATTCAATGCAAAATCCCACCCATCTGGGACCCTCATCTTAGCTGAGCCTTTGTCACGCGCAGCCCAGGCAGGACTCTGAGGCAGACAGCACCTTACCTTAGAGACGCCAACATTCTTTCCTGGTCCCTAATGGGCTATGGACTGGGAAACATCGCAGGCGCGCTGACCTCAACTGTGTTCCTTGTGCCAAAAGGGGTAGAAGCCAAAAAGAAAAGAGGCAGGAGAGAATAATTTTTAAGGAGAAAGATATTCACAGATAGGCTCACTTTCCCGCTTTCAAGCCCTGAGCTATAAAGCCTTGGGAAGTTGCAATTTGCAATCAAATGTCAGACACAACCTTCAGGCTGGGGATGCAGTGGTGTCAGCTTCCTGAATTCTCTTCTCAAAATCCGCTCCACGGGGATTTAAGTGAGGGACAGGAGATGAGCTTTATCACCAAAAACCAGGAAGAAGCAAGGGCGTGAGCCGCGCATAACTCTTAGGAGGGCTTTTTGGGGTAAATCCAGCACCTAATTCCACACGTCCACCTAGGACAGTGGTCTGCCCGCCACGAAGCCTCTTCCTAGCTGCTCCTCCTCACACGGGAAGCCAGGACTCTCCCAGGCGACAGCCCTGTCCTGGCTCCGGTTATGGAGGCAGAAAGAGAAGCCACAGAAACCTTAAAGGGAAGAATGGGAAACTGAGCTCTCGGAGTAGGTGCGGACGCCTGGGCGGGAGGCCGTTGGCCGGGGCTTGCAGGTGACAGTTTCTCTCTGTGCCCTGAGCACTCCCGGCAATGAGCGGAGCAGTCGGAGGGGAGGGGTCTGGTCCAGAGGAATGCCCTGCTGGCCCTGCCACTGTGGCCTTATTGTGGCCCCAGAGAGAGACCGCTTGGTCCCCGTGCACGGCCCTTGTGTGCCTGAGATGCCCCCTTGTGACCACCGCGCGCCCCGCAGCTTCACCGTCCCAGTCCCGCTTATCCCAGCCACACCCCGGGTGCGGCAGACTAAAAGATGTCGCAAGGCTGGAGCCATCTGACCGCTCCTTCCAAAGGCAGCTCTGGGGCGACTGCGGCGTCTTCCGCGTGGGCTCGGGCGTCTGGGTCTGGGGCTCCAGCACAGGCGGGGGTGGTGGCCAGGTGGGAGGAGCTGCGGGGGCACCACTGCCCCTCCCCACCCGAAGGGACCCGGACAGCTGTGCCCCAGGGCCTAGAAAAGTGCCTGAAGGCCAGTGGCCGCTGCTAAGGGAGGCGAGACCCACGAAGGGGAGAGATCGGCGGGAGGGCAGAAGGGACCAGCCCAGCCGCCCCGGCAGAGCGTCCACTGGGTCCTGCTCTAGACGGCACTGGGTGGACGCTGCACACACCACACACCCGGCCTCCCGGGGCCAATCACGCCCCACTTTTGCAGCATGGGGGACTGCCCCGCTGAGAAAGAAAGAAATACAAAGAAGGATAAAGGGCTGGCCGCGTGGCCGCGTTCCTCTGCTGCCCGCGAGTCCCGCGGGACTTCGTCGCGTGTGCGCTGACTGCCGGTGAGGCGCCGCCCCCTTGTGGCCGCTGCCGTCGCCGCAGCTGCTGGGACGCGGGGCACCAGCCGGTTAATAATGAGGTCGCCGCTCTGTCCATGTGGCTCTCTGCTCCCCGCGGTCACACCCACCGGTGGATGCGGGAGGTTCACAATTACACCACAAAATAGCTTTTTTCTGGTTCGGCCAACCAGTTACAGTTGCTTAAAAAGACGCAGGGAGTCTGGGCCCGTCTGTGACGGTCACCATTTCCTCTTGCCGAGGAGCGAGGTGACCCTCTCTCGCCCCTTTGCTTTCCCTATCTTCGCAGTGCTCCCAGATCTGAGCTCCAGCGCAGCCCCTGCAAAAGGCCAGGGCGCAGCGTCCTGCTGCTCCACGCCCTGCGAGCCCGGCCTGGCTGCCTCGGGACCGCGCGGTGCGGTCCGCAAGGGCCCGCGCTCCTTGGCTTACGAGCTGCTCAGCTCCTCTCGCGAACGGCCCCTGGGGGTGTTATGCACCGCAGTCCCCCAAGGTTCTCAAGTTAGACTCTCAGACTAAAGCCCTGCCATATTTACAAGACGATTTTGTTTCACATTTTTGAGCTATTGGTTCTCTCAGATATTATTATTATTACTATTGACAGAGAAAGTGTTGACTTGATATAAAAGAAAAAAGCAGAAAATGAGAACGTCTAGCTCCCAGCCCTGGTGTTCACCCACCAGCTCTGTGACCTGGGGGCCTCTCTGTGCTTCACTGGTCGCCTGTTAAAATAGCGAGGGGTGAGGCTCAAAGACCATGGAGCCATGCCCAAGAGAGTGGTTCCTGGTCCCAGCCCTGGCCAGCCCCGTGAACTGGGCCCTGTAGCACCTCAAGGCTCAGCGACTTTGGGGAGGCCAGCTCGAGGAGCTGGGCGTGGGCCCGGAGGAGAGGACACTGGGCGGGGGGGGAAGGATGTCCAACACAGACCTGGCAGAGGACATAATGGATTTGTTCCCAAACTCCTGGGGACTTTCAGAAGTGCCTGTGGTGGAGGACACCGAGGTCCTGCAGTTATGAAGGACCTGAGTTGGGGGAACGAAGCTAACGTGGGAAGCCTCATATGGACCCACAGATCGGCTGCTGCTGGGGAGAGCGGGGGGACATAATTGGGATCCCTGGAATCTGGTGCTCTGAGTACATGCATCACGCACATTTGATACCCTTGAAATAGAACCAGTTTATTCATTAGGGAAACTCTGGAAGTGGCATCAATAGAGAATTCTGGTGCTTGCAGCTGGAGAGGGACCCTCAATGCTCCCTGCTGACTCTGGAGACCCCTGAGGGCAGCAATGAGGCAACAACTAGAGAGACCTGGGCTGCCCCGAGCTCTAGGGCAGGTCTAGAGAGGTGCCTGCCTGTTCAGAAAGGAGAAGCACGCAAACAGCCTTACCCAAGCATGCTGAGATCTCTGATCCCTCTGGGTTCCTAAGGAAAGGATGCCTGAAAGCCCTCTAAGTTTCTTACCTCTGATACTAGTGTTTAAAAGGATGGAGTCTTCCTAGAGACTATGACGGTAGCGGGGGTAGGGGCCAGGAAGGACCGTGTCAGATGCGCCTGAAGCTGGGACCCTCTGGAGATATGGGCACATGAGCTGGATCCAGTGATTCCTGAAGCCATACTACCCGTGCCTTCCCAGTTACATGATCCCATAATAAATTCCCTTTTGTGCTTGAGTTTGATAGGATAGGGTTTTTGTTCCTCATAATCAAATGAGTCCTCTTACAATACTGGAGCTTGTTAAGACTTCACAAATAATTAGATAGGGGCTAACAAGAGGGTGACATCTCCGGCAATGGAAATATGAAGGCTGCCCTGGAGAGACAGAGAAGTTAGGTAGGTGCAGGACAGGTTTTGCTGGGCTGAATTAGAGTAGCAGTCTACATACGCATGAATGCTCAGTGTGGACTGGGCGGGTGCACTTTGGATCAGCAAGAGACAGTTTCCATTTTCACACGCAGGATCATCACTCTTACAGTCCCTAAAGCACCTCTCATCCTGCACTCCACGATGCTAGTACTTAACACTTAATGTTGAAGTGTGTTGGGTGCCCGAAAACAGCCACACACAGGAATAAAACCCTCCCCAATTCCAAATGGCATGAACTAGCTACACACAAAGAGAGGGAAGAGGCTCCTGTGGATTGAGGGTTATTAAATATGAAGAATGTTTGTCAGGGAAAAAACCTTTGTTTATATAAATAGTAGGAGCGCCACCATGGTAACTCTGCTTGGTTTGCTCTGCAGCCCAAAAGGTCCTCATAGCCAAACTACCACCTCCTTTTTCATTGCTGGCCTACATTTTTTAAAAAACATCTGCAGCCAAAATTCCATGATCTGCCTGCTTGGTTTCCAGGCTCAGAAAACATCATTTAAAAAGGACTTGGGACGCAGTAGAAGCCACTGCCAGAGCTTCTAAATGAAAGCTCATTTCTCTCACACACGCTCTCACACACAAAGACACATTTTGTTTGCCAAACTACAGTATGCTTTTCCTTTCTCACGTAACCCAAGTTTCCTTGGACCTCACAAGCCTGCAGGGCCAATGAAATGACATTAACATGTGACCAACAGTAACCCATATCCATGCGCCCTGGGTGTTTCTCCCACCCTCGCAAACACTGTGAGCCTCCTAGGAAGTGCTCCTGAGTTCTTAGGGGGGGTGCTCAGATGTAGCCCTGAACAAACCCACTGCCAGGTGCAGTGGGGCCTATCTCTGCACAGTGTCCACGGGCGCCCCCCATCACCTCAGAGCTCTCCCTGGAAGCCAGGGCACTTGGTGGTGTGTGAGGAGGCCAAGGAGAACTCTCGCTTCCCTTTGTGTTGCACTCAATCAATACAGCCCAGACCAGGCTGCTGTGCCCACTGTTTTGTTGGCATTGTTAGTGGGAGACCTTAGAGTTTGCTTACAGACCCTGTCATCCAAAGAACCCAGCCACAGGTCCAAGGGCTGGGTCAAGTGGTGGCATGTGGCTCTCCTTAGGACTACTCTCCCCTCCGCTGCCAAGGGCTAACTCATGTCTGCCCCGCCGAGAGGCTGCGCAGGGCCCTCACCTACGGAGTCTTCTGGGTAGCTCAGCCCCCAGCCCCAGTCAAACATGTCTAAGCATGTCTGTTCCCACTTAGCCCCAAGTGGGGACCCCTTATCCATCCGAGAGAGAACTGAGAGAATGCAGCAATGAGAGCCACCCTCTCTGTGTGGCTGCCTGAGGCAGCTGAGAAACCGAACTGGGCCCGAAAAGGATTGCTCCACTCCAGGGGAAAAGTAAATTGACATCAGATTATTTTCCTACAGCTTGTCCCACTTCTTAATATTTGCCACATTGCATTCCACATTCCAATTTCCAAAAGGATAAGAGCATTAACAATATAAAAGAAAAGTGAAATTAACTGGAATCAAAACGTTCATTATTTTCAAGTGTATAAAGCGTGAGATTTGTGGCTGAGCATCAAGTATGGCTTTACCGTGATATGTTCTCCTAGAGACACCAAAGAAACAGCCTGGCATGGAACCAGACCTGCAGAGATGCAGTAATGTTGCAGTAAATCAAGTTCAAGTTATTTAGTAAGTTTGGTCAGTTTTTGGATTTCTGTTTTTCTTACTTGGCTTGCTATAGTTTGGCTTACTTTTTAAAGTCTTTAAAGTTCTTCCTTTAATAGAGAATAAGTAATGCCTTTTCTCTCTCAATTACCTTTTTCCCATTCACATTTCTGATGAGTTTTACCTTCCATATGTAACATATATTACATGTTACATATATCACAGCATTAAAAGCCCTTTTATAGACACTCTTTCTAGTAATATGTGTTTAAAAGCTTCAAGGCCCCAGTGCATTATCTTTCTTCATTTTCAACACAGGCTTCAATTTGCACATTTTCAACTCAGCCCAGAGCAGGTGGGAATTAAAAATGACTTTTAAGAAAGGCAAATTGACTTATGCTGGTGTTTCAATCCAAGTATCACATCAAGAAAATGATGACTCTCTTTAGCTCTAGCACCAACTGAGGATCGGGGAGAGAGAAGCTAAACAATGTTTTAGCACAAATCAGGGCTTTTACATCACTGTTTTCTTCAAAGTATTGCAAATATTTGAGCAATTATATGCAAGATACTTGTGCTCTCATCATTATTTCACTGAGAGCCAGGTCTGCATGGGTCTACAGCCAGGTCTACAGCACTCTCTCCCATACCAAGGCTCAAACAACACATATAAGTGTTGTTGAGCATATAAGATCTGTCCATATATATAAAGAGATAAATAGTTCTTGAATATTTTAATGAACACTTCCCTCTCCAGGAAGACAGAAAGTCAATGAAGCTGTGCAGTGGACGCAATGAAACTATGAGCTCCAAAGATGATGTTTCTGAAAGTGCCATCTAGATCTAGATCGTCTTTGGTGATTATTAAAAATGCAAATTACTGGGTTGCAACTCCACCTGCTGAATCATAATCTCTTCTGTTGGTGGAAGAATCTTCACTTTTTAATAGGCTCCTCAGGCACATTAAAATTGGAGAGCTACTTCACCAAGGCCTAAAAGGAAACTAAGAGAGACTAAGTACTAATCTCTTTTTGTAAGGTTGTACTCTGCTGGGAAACAGTGATGACCAGGATATCAATCAGGTCCTTTAGGAGTTAGAGTTGTGCAGATTTAAGCCCCAAATTCACATCACTGGATAGTATAAAACCTCAAGCCATCAATGCAGAAAGCAATTCTGGACTAGTAGAGTCTTAGTTAGGCACTTCACAGAATTTTCTCTGAAGAAAGGCACCTTCAACTTAGGCCTCAAAGAATTCAGAAAAGTAATTTTCTAAGGAACTCACTGTCAAAACTAGTAAAGCACACAAAGAAACAAGGCACCAGGAGTAAATGTCAATGGAAGCAAAAGATAATTCAGACATTGGAAATATTAGATACAGACTTAAAAATAACTCTGCATATCCTATATAAATAAGTAAAAGATAAGCTTGAAAATAGCTTCAAAGAAGAGAAAATAAATAACAATCAAAGTTGCAAATAACCAAAAAGAACTTCTCAGCAAAAAAAAAGTAATAATTAAAATTTAAAAGCCAGTGGACTGACTGCAATCAGGCACAAAGGAATTTTCTGGAGTGATGAAAGTGTTCTGCAACTGAACTATAAATTCACTAAAATTTAATGAATTGTACAATTAATATGGTCAAAGTTTATGATGAAGCATTCCTCAATAGAGCTATTTTAAAAAAATAAACTCACAGGTTGCTTTAACAATAAATTAGACACAGCAAAGCGTAAACTAGTGAACCAGAAGACAGATTAGAAGAAATCATCCAGAATGAAACACAGCAAGACAAAAAGATGAAAAATATGCGTGGGAGGTTGGGAGGCATGGAGGATAGTGTGACATGGTCTAATATACGTCTAATCACAGTACCAGAAAGAAAGGAGAAACTAAATGGGGAAGGGGCAACATTCAAAGAGTTAATAGAGGAGAATTTTCCAATGCAAAATCCATAGGCCCACTGAAACCCAAATAGGGTAAATAAAAGGAAATTTGCACGTAGAAACAACAGAGCAAAGCTGCAGACTACCAAAACCAAGGAGGAGGTCCTACGAGGCATGATTGAGAAATAACAGATTCCTTCTAAGGAGCAAAAGTTAGTCTGACATCTCACTCGCCACAGTGGAAGCCAGGAGATAATACGCTAAGAGAAAATAACTGGCAACCCAGAATTCTATGCCCAGCAAATTAAAGACATATTCTGACAAGCCAAAACAGAGGGCTTGCCTCCAGCAGTCAGTCACTAAGGAAAATCCAAAGGAAGTGCTCCCAGATGCAAGGAAGGAGAAGAAAGAATAAAGAAAAATGTGGATAAATCTAAATGAACACTGACCAAATAAAACAAAAATAATTTCATACGATGTTGAATAAAAAATAAATTAAAATATATGCTAATAATAACATATGAGTAAGGAGGGGGAAATAAAATTTCTTGTGATCCTTCCATAGTCTGGGAGGAGAATAACAACATAGATTAACTTTAGACGTTGATATGTTATATATGAATATTGTAATTTCTATAGTAACCCCTGAAGGAACTGAAACAGGGTATAACATCCAAACAAACAGGAGAGAAAAATGGGATGATGAAAAGTATTTAATCCAAAAAAAAGTAAAAGAAGAAGAGAAAAAAACAGGACTGGCAGGTTACAAAGGAAGTACAAAATCAGACGATAAATATAAACCAAAATTATTGTTTTTAATGTAAGTGGACAAAGTTTTCTGTTTAAAAGACAAATATTTCTGAATTGGATTTTTTAATCTAATGATATGCTATTTATAAGAGTTTATATCTAAAACATAAGGATTCAAAACAGTTGAAAATAAAGAGATAAAAAATATGTATCATGTAAATATTAAAAGAAGGAAGTTGGTGTGACTATATTTCCTATCCAACAAACTAAATTTTAAAGTAAAAATTATGACTGGAGTATAAAGAGTTCTTTCATAAGAAAAAACTTTAACTTCATCAATAACAACCTTAAATGTGTATGCAACTAAATATAATATCAAAATATATAAAGCAAATATATGAGAAAATACATAAAACAGTAATATGAGAAGAAATAGGATAATTCCACAATCATATTAGATGTTAATACACCTCTCTCAGTAACTGACAGAACAAGCAAAAAATATATGTATCAATGAGGATATACATGATTTGAAGAACATATATAACAAATGACCTAATGAACATATATAGAACACTATAGCTAGCATCAGCAAAACACCCTATTTAAATTCAAGCACATACAGAACACCTGAAAAAACTGACCACATACCACACTGAAAGCAACTATCCAAGATATTTAAAAGATTAAAATAATTCAGAGTACATTCTCTGAACATGCCAGATATCAGTAACAAAGAGATACCTATATAAATGGAATGATACGATATTTGTCCTTTTGTGTTTGGCTTAATTCATTTAGCATAATATTTTCAAGGTTCATCTATGTTTTGGAATGTATCAGGACTTCATTCCTTTTTATGACTGAATAATATTCCATAGTTACGTATGTATCACATTTTATTTATCCATTCATCTGTTGATGGACACTTGGGTTGCTTCCACCTTTTGGCCACTGTGAATAATGCTGCTATAACATTGGCATCCAAATGTCTGAGTTTCTGTTTTCAGTTCTATTGGGTATATACATAGGAGAAGCATTGGTATAGTATAGTATAATCCATACTATAATGGATTATAAAGTAATCCATATAGTAATTCTGTTTAACTTTTCGAAAAACTGCCAAACTCTTTTCCACAGCAGCTGCATCATTTTCTAGTAATGTTTTTTTCATTTAAAGTCTATCTTGTCGTATTAATATAGCTCCCCAGCTTTCCCTGAGTTAGAATTAGCTGGTGTGCCTTTTCCCATCCTTTCACATTCAGCTTTTCTGTGTTCCTGTATTTTGGATGTCTCCTATATTTGTTGTGATTATTACCCGTGTACTTTCATTTATTTTCCAAATTCCATTTTTTCCTTCTATCACTTTGGAAACTATATCCTCTAGTTATAATCTTTTAGTTGTTGTTATAAAAATGTTAACATGCTTACTTAGCAAAATCCAAAATAATTATTTTTACCCTCCTCCTACATAATAAAAAGGCCTTCATAATATATATATGTATTCTTTTTTTTTTTTTTTGAGACAAGAGTCTCACTCTGTTGCCCCACCCAGAGTGCAGTGATGTCATCATAGCTCACTGTAACCTCAAACTCTGGGGCTCAAGTCATCCTCCTGCCTTAGCCTCTCAAGTAGCTGGGACTATAGATGTGCACCAATGCACTTGGCTAATTTTTTTGTTTTTAGTAGAGACAGGGTCTTCCTCTTGTTTAGGCTGGCCTTAAACTCCTGACCTCAGCAATCCTCCCACCTTGGCCTCCCAGAGGCCTTATAATATTTTAACTCTGCTCATCCACTTCCAAGTTATAATTTATCACAGATTGTTTTATAGCTTCTAAAAAAATTATTATTACTGTTTCGGACAGTTATTGCTTTAGATTTATCCTCCTTTAAGCTTTTTTGCTCACCATCCTTTTTATTTTATTTTTTAAGAGACAGGGTCTCACTATGTTGCCCAAGCTGGAGTGCAGTGGCTATTCACAGGCATGATCATTGTACACTACAGCTTTGAAGTACTAGACTCAAGTGATCTTCCCGCCTCGGGAAGTCCCAAGTAGTTGGGACTACAGGTATGCGCCACTGTGCCTGGCCACCATTCATTTGTTTTGTATCTCAAGCCTTTGCGGATCCTTTTTCATTATCATAGCATTTATCCTTGGAAGATCCCTTACTGAAAGTCTCATTTTTCCATCATTGTTGAAATTAAGTTTCACAAGTTATTTTCTCACCACTTTGAAATTATTCCATTGTCCTCATTTCCATTGTTGCAGTTTGGAAATTAGCTGTCAGTCTAATATTAACAGTTGACTTTTTTGTGAGTAGTCATCTCTGGCTACTCTAAAGATCTCTTTGTTTTTTGTGTTCTTTAAAACAATGTGTCTGAAAAATGGAGTTTCTTTTAATGTTTGAGATTTGCTGGGCACCCTAAATTCTAGGACTTGCCTTTCGTGTGGTCTGGAAAATTCTCTAAAAAGCCAAGTAGTGTTTGACTTTCACTTTCTCATTTTCTCTCACTCTCTATGGTAAATGCTTCATTCTAGGTTATTTCTTCAGGCCTGTCTTTCTGTTCACTAATTCTTTTCAATTCGGTCTATTTATCCATTCTAATTATTATATATTTTTAGTTCTTCCTGAAATCTGCCTTGCCATATTTTATTGTCTCTTATTCCTTTGTTGTATGTTTGATTCCCCCTGTTGCTTCTGATACAGTCAGCCCTCCATACCCACAGTTCTGCATCTATAGACCTAACCAGCCAAAGATACAAAATATTTTTTAAAAAACCAATAAGAAATTATACAAATTTAAAAGTATTGTATAACGACTATTTACACAGCATTACGCTGTATTAGGTATCATAAGTAAGGCAGAGATTGAAGGGGTGGAGAAAAAGCTTCCCTTCTCCACTCTATGAAGGTTTGCCGAAATGAGCTGATAATAGACTAACAGGAGAAGAGGCATACAGATTTCTTTACATGCACGGGGACAGGGAAGTGCCACAAACATGAGACTCAGAGGAGGGCCCGAGGGCTGAAGCTTAAATATCCTATTAGGGAGAGGGAGGTGGGGGGCTGCAAGCAATCTTAGAAGGGTAGTAAATAATTTTCAGGAGAAATGACCTGGGAGGCAGACGTTATCTTGTAAATGATTCTCTTAGAAAACCAAATAGGATTGGCAAATTATGGGAAGGTGAGGGGTGGAACTACATTGTGAACAAAGGTTGTCTTATTATATGAATAAATTTTCCCAGGTAATCTTTCAGAGCTGCTCTCAGAAGAATAGATGAAAGTCTCCCTGGGCATGGTGACGATTAGTCTCTTTTCTCTTCTCTGGTGGTTTATCTTTCCTGAGTGTTCAACAGATTCCTAAAGATGGGCATCTTAAGTCAGATAAGGAAATTCCAGGGAGATTCCCTGCTCTTGGGGTTGAGAAGGGAGAAATAAGAGAAGGCTAGAAAGTTCTTGGTTTTGAGGCAGCCTCTAAGATTTTCTATTTCTTTTTTCTTTTTTTTTTTTTTGAGACAGAGTCTCACTCTGTTGCCCTGGGTAGAGTGAAGTGGTGTCATCACAGCTCACTGCAACCTCAAACTCCTGGGCTCAGGCGATCCTCTTGCCTCAGCCTCACGAGGAGTTGGGACTACAGGCACGTGCCACAACCCCCGGCTAATTTTTCTATTTTCAGTAGAGACGGGATCTCGCTCTTGCTTGGGCTGGTCTCAAACTCCTGTCCTCAGGGATCCTCCTGCCTCAGCCCCCCAGAGTGCTAGGACTTTCTGTCTTTTCATTCAAAGCGGTCAGCATGCCAAGCACCATATTTTGGGGTATTATTCTTTGTGCCCAGACAAGATGACTGGAAGTATACAGGAAGATATGCATAGTTTATATGCAAATATGCTATTTTATGCAAGGGACTTGAGCATCCATGGATTTTGGTGTCCACGAGGGGCCCTGGAATCAATCCCCTAAGGATATCAAGGGACTATTCAATATAAAAATTGTACTTACAGTTTTTGCAGTCTTTGAAAATTTGATTCTGCTATTTGTCATTTCTTCTCTCACAATGACATTTATAATTTTGGAGTTTGAGCTTATGTTTCTTGGACTATTTGTGGGAATGCTTTGAGGCTTAAAGTACATTCCTCCTGAATAGGTGCAGTGACTTATGCCTGTAATCCCAGTACTTTGGGAGGCCAAGGCAGGAGGATCATTTGAGGCCAGGAATTCAAGACCAGCCTGGGCAACACAGTGAGACCCCAATCTCTATAAAAAAAAATTAAAAATGAACTGGGTGTGGTGGTGCCCACCTTTAGTCCTAGCCACTTGGAAGGCTGAGGCAGGAGGGTTATTTGAGCCCATGACTTTGTCTCACTCGTAAATAAATAAATGTACATTCCTCCAGAGAGGATTTGGTTTTGCTTTGGCCAGATACATGGCAGCAATATCAACTCAGGATCACTGTAAAATAAATTCTGTTTGAGGCTTTTCAGGACATACAGGTAGGGCAAACTTCTATACAAAATGTGCATGGCAACTAGCTGTGATAAGGAATTCTTATATAATTCTTTTTCTCCCATCCACCACAATCAAGGCTGAGGCCTGCATTCTTCCTTATCATATCCATCTCTGACCTGTTTTATTTCCTGGTTTACTCTTTTGCCAAGAATGTTACTTTCTACCTTGTTCAGACTTCCCACCTTCCTCCAGCCCATGTCTATCTCCTGTCCCCCATATGGAGCTCATTAAAACTGAAAGGTCTAGTTCATGAGACCAGCATATCCCCCTGCAAGAGTAACCACCAGCTTCAGTACCGGCTACTTCCTAACTAGTATTTTCTTACTTTTTGCTTCTGAGAATTTTCTTTCTTGACAGTTCACCTATGTGATTAAAGTGAGGGTTGATTTTTTTTTTTTTTTTACGTTTTTATCCAGAATTCTTAAGTTTTCTGTCCTAGGAACTTCCAAAGGTTATCTGGTCTACCAAATTGCCAGAAATTCATGCTGTAGTTTGTATACATAAACAGTTTATGTACTCCCAAGAATGGGAGAGGCAGGGAGGCTTCTCAGCCTTACTAAAAGGGAAAGAAGCAAAAAGTTCTGGCAAAGGATCACAACTAGTTGGGTGCTGGCTGATGGCAAAGGGAGCACAAAATGGATAACAAAAGAGAAAAAATGTGTATGTGTATATATAATGCATACACTTGGTGTATGTGCATATATGTATATTTATATAAGCGACACTTGACAAATGAAGGCCTTAGTAGCAATGCATAATTCTTTCCTCGATATGTACACATTTATATATTAATCAACTTTTCCTCTCTCCCTTTCCAAGTACTCTGACATGACAGTAATCCTTCCTTATCTGCAGTTTCACTTTCCAGTTTCAGTTACCAGTGGTCAACCACAGTCTGAAAATATTAAATGGAAAATTTCAGAAGTAAACAATTCATAAGGTTGAAGTTGCACACCATTCTGAGTAGCATGATTAAATCTTGCTCCATCCTACTTAGGACATTAATCATCCCTTCCTCTAGTGTATCCGAGCTACATACACTACCTACCCATTCATCACTTGGTAGCCATCTCGGTTATCAGGTCGAAAAAACGAAGTATGTATCGGGTTCGGTACTACCCAGGTTTGAGACATCCACTGGGGGTCTTGGAACGTATCCCCCGCAGACCAGGGTGGGGATTATTGCATCACAGGAGACTGTGATCAAGAGGAATGACTATCACACAGAGATGGATAGAGTCATTTGTGAAACTGTTTATCTCCTCTTCTTGGGAAGGGGGCAAGTGTGCCTTTACTTCAACAGGGATAGCTGCTGCGTGCTGGTCAAAATCATATTTTTTGCTCTTCCTTGGGTTTTCAAACACAAGTATGAGCGCAGATGCTGTGTACTGCAAAGAGTGAACTGTGCTGAACGATGTCTGTTGAATATTCTATACTGTCCCGACCCTTCTTCTGGATACTTATCCACAGAGGTCCAGTTAGAACTCAGCTATGAGAGCCGTTTGTACACAACTGGAAGGGAAAGGGGGTAGAAATAGTATTTCCCAGTGGTAACTGCAATCAGGTTAATGGGCATTAGACAGTAATGTGGGATTTACAACAGCTTCCAGAAATCTTTCTGAAAATCACTCAACCTGGTGCTACAGGCAGCTGAGATCACCAACAGTCGTTCCCTGCGCTTCCTACCCTTGCAGAATTCACAGTAGCCTCCCTGATCTGCATTTCCTCAGGCCTTCTAATGGCTATAAGCCCAATCTCCATATTAAATCCTTTCCTGGCCAGGCACAGTGGCTTGCACCTATACTCCCAGGACATTGGGAGGCTGAGTTGGGGAAGATCATTTGAGGCCAGGAGTTCGAGACCAGCCTAAACAACATAGCGAGACCCGGTCTCTACAAAAAAATCAGACAGGCATGCTGGTACTCGCCTATAATCCCAGCTACACAGGAGGATCGCTTGAGCCCAGGAATTTGAGGTTGCAGTGAGCTTTGATGACACCACTGCACTCTAGCCTGGGCAACAGAGGGAGACCTGGTCTCAAAAAAAAAAATCCTTTCCTACTGGAAATGCCAACAGTGATTTCTGATTTCTTGACCAAACTCAACAGGTAAAGGCATTAAAAGAGAAAATAAAAATATCTATCTACAGTATAACTTAGGCCAGCAAGTATCCTATTAAGCAACTTCTATGGCAAAACCATTGTGCTTAGGCACTGAGAAATACATAGATTATTTAAGCAGAGTCCATTTTTCCACAGGTATTTCTTGCATGTCCTGTGTACCCTGTACACTGGATACTACAAAGTAAGAGAGAGGGAAAGCAAGAGTTGGCTGTTAAAGTTTGTGAAGGGATTATCCAGTTAAATAATGATCCAAGTTTTGAGGCCTCCATGGGCACAAACCAAGCCATGGTTAGGTCAATTTTAAAAACAATAAAATTAAAAATCAGCCCTATCTTCTGATAAGATGAGCCCCTACTTAGTTTCAGCAACATTAAGCCGAAGGGGTTGAGAACCATTAACTCTGGAACACCACACTGCCGGGAAGGTCACGCTGTGGAGTGCAAAGTGTCTGTAAGTCAGCCAGCTTTTCTCTGTCCTGGGGAACCCCAAGCACTCTCCTTCATTCTTGTGTCCTGTCCTAGGAAGAAGCAGGAATGCATAAATAAATTTATACAAATCTGTCCCTGCTGAGAAAACGACTCAAAACATGTATTAATGTTATGTCAGTAAAGTCAATTCTGTATCCAGAGGCCAGCATATTTTCCCACTCCCCTTATAGCATCAAAAAAAGACTACAGATATGAAGAAGTTTCAAAATTCATTTTTTTCAAACAAAGAAATGCTTTAACCTTTAGTAACACCGCATGGGTCCAAGTTAACAACCAAGAACAAAAGACAGAAATCCTACAAAGATTTTCCATAGTTCCTAGGTTTCTACACAGCAGCAATGAAAGTAAATTAATAAAATCAATATTGGGTTTATACTTTATTCAAAAGATAAATACAAAATTAAGAAAGAGATAAAGTTCAAAGAAAATGTGTTTGGTATTTCAAAACAATTCTATATAACAATGCATAATAGGAAAAAAACCAAAAGCTCCCATAAATCAAACTGGCTAGACACATTCAAATCTAACAGAAAGAAAACTCGAAACTTAATGCAATGCTATTTCTCTTGCCTGGAAACTAAGCCTTTATCATCTCAGATATCGTCCATCCCATTATTTGAAAATAATAAAGCATCACGCTTTCTAATGAGTTCATCTCACATTGAACTTGCCACAGTAAAACACCAATGACGGACTCACACCAGAATGAGGACAAGAATGTCACTGGGAGCTATTGGCAGAAACAAACTAGTGATCTCGATACATCTAGACTTCTGCAGACCTTTAGGTTGTGGTATGACAATCTAAAATTCACACATATCAACCTTAGGTCTCACAAATTAAGAATGTACTAGTTAAGAACCAAGGGGTTATACCCAGTTTAAGACAGTTTCCTTCATTTGTCCTTTAGTATAATGGATCAGGAATTTTCAGTTGAGTACTATATGCTTTGGGAATTCTGGAAATTTTCCTTTCAAGACTTCACTATATTTATCTCCATTTCAAAACATACAAAGCTGAGTGGCAGAGACAAAAACTAACTCCTTTAAGATCCCATGATACAACTTGTTTGGTGGTTCTGGTTTTTGGATTGTTGGATGTTTCTAAATCACTCGGTATATTGCAGAAATTAAGAGAATATGAAAACATGCCAAATGTTTTCATCTTAGTAAGCATCAATAATTTTATACATAGAGAGGCAGACTGATAACTCAGTGGGAAGGAAATAACTATAATTCTATCAAAAGAGCATTTCTCTAATTGCTTGCAAGCTCCATTTTTGATTCCATATTTTCAATTACACATCCATACTTCATATTCAAAATCTCCTGAAGCATAAAAAGAGAAATATGGCTACATAACAACATTCTCTTTGAGAAAATACATAAGCGACCTTGGAATTTGAGTCAATGAATAATGTTAATATGAAGTTCACAAATATGTCTTTTCAACCTTGGAAATAATCTGTTGTGTATATGCTAACCAAAAAAAAGAACAGTAAAATTACCTTTTTACATATATACTACCTGAGAAGGGGTCAGCTGATTTAAATAACTTGTAACCTGATAACTTTTCTGTGTACTACCACAAGATTAGTTCATAGCTCTAGGACGCTTGTTAAGCTAATAAAGCTTGATCATCTAAAAAAAGAAACAATGGAAACTATTAACTCTCAGATAGATGAGAAAAACTTAACCTTTACTTCTTTCCCTCATCCAAAAAAGTTAAATAATTAAAGTTTCTCTAAATGCCACTCCTGTGAAAAGCAGCCTCTTAATTTTTAGGGAAATCATTTCTTGGCCTTTAGTAAGCGCTCAGAAAATACTGATAGCCAACTGAGGAGAATTTAAAGAAAACTGTCACTAGAAGTAAAGTTGAATTTTAGGTCAAAGAAAGGAGCCTGTGGAAAAAATGATGTATGCTGGTGGGGCAGCCTTAGGCTTTGCCACAGAGCATGAGAGAGAGGGAGAGAGAAACCAGAGACTGGGCTCAATGCTATGGGAAGGCAGAACAGCACATCTATTCATTCAAACCACTGTGGCCTGTCTCTGGCAAAACACAGCAAGTGTTGTAAGGTCTAGGGAAAGAGATGCTAGCTTGATGTTTATAAATGGATTCTGTAAAGGGAATCTTTGTTCTATAATTTACAGATTGCCAAATACTACAGAAACTTTAAGATTGTCTTGCTACTCACTCACCTTAAATATCCTTCTTTTGTAACTATCAATTCACTTAAACAAATCACTGCAAAATCTGGAAATAACATGCTACAAACAACAGGTTATTGCAAAAAATTTTAAAAGACTTGAGAAAATATAGTATCTATGGAGTGTGATATCAGATAGAGTAGAGCCTTTATCTAACAATCCTTCCCCAAACAACTGGGAAGCTGGGGTAGAGACATGTGGCTTTAGGCAATCATTTCTTATCTTTAAAAGCAATAACAGGCCGGGTGTGGTGGCTCATGCCTGTAATCCTCGCACTCTGGGAGGCCGAGGCAGGAGGATCACTCAAGGTCAGGAGTTCAAGACCAGCCTGAGCAAGAGTGAGACCCCGTCTCTACTAAAAATAGAAAGAAATTAGCTGGACGACTAAAATATATAGAAAAAATTAGCCAGGCACAGTGGTGCATGCCTGTAGTCCCAGCTGCTTGGGAGGCTGAGGCAGAAGGATCGCTTGAGCCCAGGAGTTTGAGGTTGCTGTGAGCTAGGCTGATGCCACGGCACTTTAGCCCAGGCAACAGAGCAAGACTCTGTCTCAAAAATAAAATAAAATAAAAGCAACGATAATGAATAAACTTATGACATGAGAAATGTTTACTAACAACTAGACACTGGCTATGTTCTTAATACAATATAATTTTTAACACAATTACAAACATGTATATGCTTCAAATATTAACAAATTGCTTCAAAATGAAATTCTTAGCAAGTTTTTGGCAATTTATTCACAGTTCAGGCTTAGAGTCACTGGACTTAACAAGACATGAAGAAGAAATGACTAATTGGCTCAGTAAACTAAACATTCATTTTAAAGAAAACAAAATCAAAACAAAGCAAGGATGACTCTGAAATTTCCACCTCACAAGTATAACTTAAAAAAATACCAAAAGTTGTATGTAAGCAAAATGCATTCAACCACAGAACATTTGAAAAGCTAAAAGGATCATTTCTGTACTCCTTCTGAAAGCTAGTATAGTAAGAAAAGTAATTTGAGAATTTCTTAAGATGTTCTTATTAACCATCATTTATAATACAGTAAATAACATTTTGACATCAAGTTATTACAGACTTACAAATTAATATGGCATAACTTTACAGTCTTGCTTTAACTGTGATTTTTATCTTAACCCTGGATAATACTGGTTTGAAGCTAACATTATAGTCTTATTAGTTGTCATTGTCACAGACCCAAGATAAGTATAAATTCATAAAGCTAGGAAGATACTGAAATACTAACAATCTTTAAATATAGTGGGGGAAAAAAACTGACTTAATGTTTAAACTTCTAAACTTGAGACTCTAACAGTAATCTGAAATGTTTCCAGGGGTAAAACACTCTGCCTGGTAATCTTGTACACAAATTTTACTAAATATGTGAATATCATAAAACTAAAATATCTTTTATCACTCCCTTTAATTTCTTTGGCCTTCACAAATTCAATGTGAGCTATGAATTCTTTTTCAATAATTACTTTTCAGTGACATTGTGCTTTTTTAGAAAAATCACTTAGTTTGTAGCATATGATAGTTAACATTAGTCTTTCTCTTTTCTTGCTATAGCATATCCTAATTTTTTAAAAAAGAGAAGAGAAAAAACTGACCCCAAAGGACTTCTGAAAATATGTCTGTTAAAGCAAACATTTTAGCTAGTTCTACTTCTTTGAAGAGTAATAGAATTAAATGTCAGAGGAATATTACCAAGGAGCAAAAACAAGGTTCCTTTCCTCCCGTCCTCAGAACTACCTCAAGACAAGAGACCTGTATTCAAAAAGATGAGACAGTATCATTTCCGAAACAGCCTCTGGAGAAACTGAGAGCGAATACCTGTGTTAGCTCCCTTAACCTCCAGGCCCATCTGCACAGCACCATGTGTCAGTGTCTGCTGGGTTGCAGTAAGGCCTGATGGTTTTCATCTGTGCATATTAATGACTGCTGTTATAGATTTACGGGTCCATTATAACCTGTGATAATACAATAGCTCACTTTGCAAATACATTCCACTTCTTATGAACACAATACGCCCCAAAACTCAGACCGTTATTTAAGTAAACAAATCCACCCACTCACAGCATTTAACAACCACCTCCACTCCATCTTCCCATGCTCTCACCCTGTCCTTCCACTGAACCTAGTCTTCATTAGCGGTGAGTCCCCCTGGGGACAAATGGATACTGCTTTAAAGATGCAATTTTTAATGCCTAGCACAATGACTTGCACATAGTAAGTATCAATAAATACTTGTTGACATAGTTATAATAAACTAAAAGTAGTTAACAATTTTTCTCTTACCTTTTATTCCTATGGCATAGGTGATTTTTTTTTTTTTTAAGATACAAAAGCTGACTCCAAAGTAACAATCATTTACTGGGCCATGTGTTAGATGCTACATGTGTCCCCCTGCCTAAAAAGGGCTCATAAGGTAAGAAACTCTTAAGTCACAGGAGTCAATTTAAATGTTAAATGTACTACAAGAAAGAACTTTTTATACAGAGGACTCCTTCTGTAGAATATCTTTTTTGAAAAATCCAATTTTCTTATCCTATATTACGTTGGTCCTCGCTGGACATGCTCACTTAGTGGCTTGCTTCATATTACAGTATCTTTTTTGCATTACGAATTTATAAAAGCATTTAAAAATCACTACGTCAAATGGGATGGAGAACAAGAAGGGAGAGGGAGAGGAAACCATGTTTGTTTGGAAAATATCCCTTCTTTGTTCTTAATTTTGGCTTCTGATATTCAGTTTAGAACTTCCCCTAGCTTGGAGTGACAGCATGTGTGTGTGCGTGTGTTCTTTAAATAGACACACACAGAAAGTGACAGAGAGAGACAGACTATGCAAGCTGATCCTGATTTCACATATTTTAACTAAGAATGCTGAACCAAACTTTAGACTGTAAGAAATGCTATAAACCCACACAAATCATGTTTTGTAAAATGTTAATATACCAAACTTAAGAAATGACACTATACACATACTTAAACTGGGTGGCTTCTGCAAAATAATCTTAGAAACAAAGTAGATAAATATAGCTATAATAGCTATACATGTAAATAGTGACCCTATTTAAAAAAAAAAAATAATCAGGTTTCTAGTCTACATTATGAAAGTCCTTCCAAATTAGCTCCAAATGTACCATTTCTTTCTCTAACCCTAACATACAAGCAGAATTCTATGCTCTCTTGCAGCACTAATAGCTATTGGGAAATCTTAACCTCACCAAGAAGTTCAGACACAAAAAAAGAAAGGAAAACACTGAACTCACTTAAAGAATTGTGCTAAATATTTCCCCTTCACATTTAAAAGTGAAAACTTTTGAAAAGAGAAGGACTTTGCCAAAACATAACATATTCTCCTTTCGCTCCTAAGATATGGCCAAAAAAGCTCAGCAAAGAAATTATTACTCATAATTTTTAGAGTGTCAAACTAACATTTTAAATATTTTAATCAAAATTGTCAACTTCCATTTCTGATACTTATCAGCTAAATGTACCTTAATATCACTTTATTTATATCTTCTTCATTCCAAAATATATTTCAAGGGTAGAGCACAGAAAATACAGAGAGAAAAAAATACCTGGGAAGTAATACTAAATTTGATGCCTATCAGTGTAAAAGCACATATAGCTTTTTCTGAGCTTAGCCTACCATACACATTTAGAGTCAAAGATTAGTCAAAGACTTGCAAATCTTCCAGACAGTTGCAAAGAACTTCCCAACTGTCCCTAAGGGACCAGTTTTATTCAACAAGTCAGTTGAAGGAAAGTTCAAATTAACTGCAGGAAACTCTTCCTTGGGACAAAATTGAAGAGAATACTGAATATATCAATATTGATTTAATTTAAACATTTGACAGCAGCTTTGTGTTGTGATTTCAAAGAACAAGATAAAATATGTCATTCAGCAGTCATTTAAAAGATAGAAGACTACAGTTATAAGGAAATAAAAACCACTTTTAGGAGATGAAAACACAAGGGGTAGGATACCCAAATGTACATATCGCATCTTCAAATTTAAAATCATATTGTCAGTTGTCCAAAGCAGGTTGAATTTAAAGTTTGTGCTATCAAATTGTGCAAATATGTTCTCTCAAGCGTTGGAGAACACCAATGCACGACTATAGTTTGTTTCCTAAATTACCTTCGTCTACAGATAAAAGGCAACAAGTTTGAGAAACTAACGCTAACTGAACTTACAGACATAAATTCCACCAAGAAAATTATTCAGTTTTTAAGTTTTACAGTTTGATTTAAAAACAAAACAGAAACAAGTTTCAAAATAAATCACAGCATCTTCTCTTTATATATAACTTAGCAAAATCTTCACTTAACATCCAAGTATGAGCATACATTGCCATTGGCTGTAGATATTCCAATTAAAAGCACTACTACTCTTTCATTGGTCTGAATCAATAGAACCATGGTAAACAAATGCTTATTATTTTTAAAACATACTTTCCTCTCAGATTGAAGTGGAGGATCCAGAAACTCAATACCCAGCATTCTTTAAAGAAAATAACAGCTAAAATCTTTGATACAGATTCCAATATAGATTCCATTATTCAAACTCCTCCACAAATTACTGGAAAAATATAAGAGGTAATTTCACAAAAATCACAAATTGAGTGGAATAATTATAACTGATATATAAATAAGGATTTACTTTAAAAAGGCTTCAAGGGGGAATATTTTAAATCAAGGTTTTAAATACAAAAGGTGTCTTGTGTTGCTTAATCATCCGGCGTTTCAGATGCTCTTTACTCTACAGTTACAGATTTGGCAAGATTCCGTGGGAAATCAACCTGCAAAAGAAGAGCAAGATTTGAGAGATTGTACAGATTGGGAAGAGGAGGCTTTGCTATAAGCAAATTATTTTTGTTTATAAAAACAGAAAACAATATGTTCATTAACCATTTTTATTATAGACTACAAAGAATTAATTAGAAAACATAATCACACAATGTTATCTTCAAAAAAACTGAAATCAGTCAGGAAAAAGAATTCTACAGGCACCAGTTCACACAGAAAGAGTTGCTGCGGTTCTCTATAGAGGTAGTAGTCCTCACAGACAACACTAAAAATATAAGAATAGAATGTTTTGGTGGCCACAATGACTGGGGGACCAGGAATGCTAAAAGTCCTGCAATGTGTGGGACCGTTCCAAATGCCAAAGAACTGTCCTGCCCAAAATGCCAATAGCTATTAAGAAAACACGTGGAGGTTCCCCAAGGAGAGTCAAAATCTTGGAAGTGACTTCCAAGGTTCCTTTTCAAGTTCTATGGGTAACAAGATATAGTGATGTAACATACAAACTGGGTCATGAAAATGTAACAGCTGACAGATATATTTAAAGGATTTCTCAAATGCTAATGTTAAAAAATTAACGAAAAAAAAAACTGTAAGAATGTACCCAGGTGAAAAACCATCCCAAGGTTTCTGCAGTGGTAGACCACTTACATCATAGCCTCTAAGCACAGCAAGGTGGAAAGCCAGCAACTGCAAGGGGATCACACTGAGAATGCCCTGCAAGCAGTCCACTGAGTGGGGCACCTTGATTGTTCTTTTTGTGTTCTTAATGGTCTCAGTATCCTCCTTATCACAAATCACCACAGGGCGCCCCTGGGAAAGAAAAGTACACACATATGTAAACGCATGCGCACACACACAAAATCACTGGTAAGCAATGGTGGGGCTATATAGCATGTGAATGTGCAAATTTTGCACTGCATAATCCACGTGTGGCCTCAGTGACACTAAATTTAAACCCTTAATAATATATTGTAAGTCTAATGTAACTTTACAGTCAAAGAAATGGAAGCTTTGTGACATTTAGTAATTTGTTTAAACTCACAACATTAAGAAATACCGGGCTTAGTGCTTAAATTCAGGTCTGCCTACCTTCAAAGCTCAAGTTGATTACTACTACAAAGCTCATGGGAGTAATGTCTTTTGGGATTTATATATAAAACCAACTGATCTGAAGAAAACACAATTAAAGCACCAGCACTTGTAATTTTTTTTTTTTACTTTTCACTTACATAATTGGAAAGCACCTGTAATATTAATGCAAAATCTGTTAGGTTTCTTCAGAAATACATATTTAAGAATATTAAATTAAAATGGAGCAGCATATGTTCACTGAAAGAGGGCAGGATTTGGAGACTAAGACCTCAGTTTTGGTCTTAGTTCTGCCCATTATGAGACCTATGAGTTGGGTCCTGTCAAAACTCTGAATATTTGATTTCTCACATGTAAACCTCAAAGGCTGTATTCCAAAGCAAATGAGTTAACAAGAGTAATCACGTTTTGTAAGTCACGTATCTGGCACTGGTCTGTCACTTTCATGTCATAAAATTCAAACAGCTTTAGTAAATCCACCCTTAGATCCCCAAGGTGTCCTCGCAGCCTCCCCTGGCTTACCTGTCGAGCAACCACCTGCTGAAGAGCATTCTGACACTTGGCATAAGTGTGATCTCTCATGATGATCATGATAACAGGCATCAACTTATCCACCAAAGCCAGAGGGCCGTGTTTCAATTCCCCAGCAAGGATGCCTTCAGAGTGCATGTAAGTAATTTCTTTGATTTTCTAACAGGAAAGAACCAGATTAGTCCTTCGTCTGCTTTTCAAAAATCCATCCTTTGTAATTATTATACAAAACATTTAAGTTAAGCCGCTATTTATCCAAAGGTATTAAGAGACCACTGTTCTGTAAATATAGCTAACAAGTTAATATTAATAGATCACTATATTTATGATATCAACAAGTAGTAGGAAGTTTAAAAGCTCCACAAGGAGCTGGGCGCGGTGGCTCACACCTGTAATTCTAGCACTCTGGGAGGCTGAGGTGGGAGGATCACTCAAGGTCAGGAGTTCAAGACCAGCCTGAGCAAGAGTGAGACCCCATCTCTACTAAAAACAGAAAGAAATTGGCTGGACAACTAAAAAAATATATATATAAAAAAAATTAGCTGGGCATGGTGGCGTATGCCTGTAGTCCCAGCTACTTGGGAGGCTGAGGCAATAGCATTGCCTGAGCCCAGGAGTTTGAGGTTGCTGTGAGCTAGGCTGACGCCATGGCACTCTAGCCCGGGCAACAGAGCAAGACTCTGTCTCAGAAAAAAAAAAAAAGCTCCACAAGGACCTTTTGAAGATTTTATATTATCATGAACATATTCATAATTCTTTGTAACTCTTCTCCTACTTGTTTTATGTTTGACCTCAATTAAATTTCTTATCTAAAGAACTTAATCCTTATTTTACTCATATTTGGACAACAGATTAACCTGAATTACTTGCTAAATCCAAGTTATCATGTGAAAATCTATTCTTCTTGGTTTCTCACTTTTGAATTAAGTTCTCTATTGCATTTTCTCAAAGTAAAACAAACTACAATGCATAAATACAGAGGCACTTTTAAAAGTTCCACCTATTTCATTCATTTAATTTAAAAATACGACTATGTGCCAGCTCCATAAGTCTTGAGACTGAAATTAACTGCATGTGAGAAAACTTACCAATGCCCCCTCAAGACAAGTAGCATAATGATAACCCCGTCCCATTATCAGGACTGACTTCTGATGATAAAGTTCTGTTGCCAGTTTCTGAATTTCATCATCCATGCTCAGTACTTCCTTAATCAAATCTGTTAAAAAGTAATATTAGCAAAAGCTATGAAAAAAAGGACAATAAACTGAACAGCTATAATAATATATTGGTAGCAACTAACAAAAGACCAGTGTTTCTGTTCTTCCGTGGTATCAGTGTGGGATTTTTTAACACACTGGAGCAAAATAGATCTTATTGAATAAATAGCTACAAGCCCCAGCTTCAAGGATAAGAAGAGAACTTCACCCATTACCCACTCTTAGACAAATTAAGTGTAATATATGAATATCTTTGTACCAGGCAGCCGTTTCAATCCAAGCATGATCTCTTTGCGTCTCTCTTGCATAGAGATCCTGTCGTCACACATCATAAGGGCGAACATCACAAGGGATACAAACTGGCTGGTATAAGCCTAAAACACCACAAAAAAGCAGGAGAATTAGCTGCAGTTGTATCTTAAGAATTTAGAAATTTTTAATTTTAAAAAAGATTAAAATAAACAAAATTTCCATTGGTTTCACAGTATACACTGTCCATCTTTTAAAAACATTAGTAACAGTGAACTTAACCAGTACCTAGGGAATCTATATCACTATTCTGAATTTTTAACAAATGACTTACTTAACCTTTATTTCTCAGATATAAAAGCAAAATACCTTATAATGCACTGGATGCTTATGAAACCTCTAATACTCCTGAGAAAGGAAAAGAAACATGCCAAAAGAAGGTGAGTTGAGAGAATAAATTTGCATGTGCCTAACCAAATTTAGGTTTTGATATAAGTTCAAAGGTAGGGGCTTGAAGAACTCTTCTTGGGATACTTGCACGGGTATTGTTGGATTTTTCAAAAATTACTCTTTACCTTTTCCTGTTCCCTGTCCCTCATCCTCCCTTTTTAAGTTTGGCTAATAATTTAAAAAGTAAATTCAATTGTAGAAAAGTAGACAGATACATTAATAAGAATAATCTTCAATCCTATTATTAGGAATTACATTAATCATATGCTGTTAATAACCTTTGTGAATACTGCCTTCAAGTTTTTACTTTTTTCTTTCTTTACATTGGTAAGAAAATTCATTATTAGCAGGTGCATTTTACAACTTGCTTTTATTCTTCATTAACGGTCCAGTACAAGTACTTTCCCAGGACTGAATTCTCTCTCCTTTTAGTGGTACGTAAATAACCTTGAGCAGTTTTCATTTGTTTAGGTCTCAGATGCACATGCACCTTCATATCTTTCACAAGTAGTTATTTTCCATTTAAAGAGATTTTTCTGTATACTGTTTTATTTAAAGCACTTACTGAATTCTTATTCATCTTAAGAAATCTTTCAGTTGACATTGTTAAGCTCTACAGGTAGTCAATCATAACTGCAAATAGAATTTTGTTCCATCCTCTTATTTTACTTATTTTTTCTTATTAAATTGGATAGAACTACTACAACAGGGATAGCAAAGAGATTTCATATAGAGCCAACACCAACCAAATGGCAGTCGCAGTGAAATATGTTGAGAAAGATTCCAAGGTAATGTAATACAGAGAAAATCCTAGGAATGTTCCAGAAGGAACACGTGAGACCCACTGAGAAGATCCTAAAACTTTCTGTTTTGCAGTTCATTCATTCATTTTTCTCTATTATTAACTTCCTACTGTTTTATTGGATTTTCTTTCTCTAACTTTTTGAGTTACATTCTTAGTTCATTTTCTGTTTGAAGACAAAGCATTTAGTGCTGTGAATTTACCTCTAATTATCACTTTGGCCACACTCACTAAATTTTTACTCCTATTGTTCATTGTCTTTATTTCTTACTAGAAATAATAGCTCTGATAGTTTTTTAACCCAATAGTTATTCAGAAAAACATTTTTATGTTTCAGGCATCTGAAGCTTTTCTTTACATTTTTATTATTAAATCACTAGGATTACTTTGCTGTGGTCAGTTACACTGTTTTTGAGTAATTTTAACTTTAGGAAATTTATTTTGTGGGGGGGGGCAGGTTTACATGCTGAATTTCTATTACTCTTCTCTGAATAAGGGATTACTTCATTAGTGAGTAATTCCCTGTCATAATGTAGATAATGGGACTCCCTCTATAATAAAATCAGCCAGCTAATGGGCCTTACCTTCCCACCAGTTAAATAAGACTCCCTGTTTCCTCTTGCTGTACTTCCCAACTTCCAGCTGCTCATCTGGTCCTCCACAGCTACCTGTCCCTGTATGCCTATTATGTTCCACTGGCAGATTGGAATTTTTCCCCTTAGCACCGAAGTAGATTTAGAATCCCTTGCCTTCAAGTCTAATGAGCACATCTATAATTCTAAATTCCAGTCCCTCCAGTCTAACTCTTCCTACTGTGGTTTACTTTTCAATAAATCAGTTAATCAAAAAATATACTATCAGGGCAGAGAGACACATACAGTATCTTGAATCCCTGGAATACCTAAACTGTTTCCAATCCGAACTGATCAGATAACAAGTATTTCAGTTCCTCCAGCCCATAACTATTAATAAAAATGTTATTCTACAAACTAGTGTTTCTCTGTTTCAACTGAAAACATCTCAACACTGGTTTTTATGTACAAATATTTGAACAGAGTAACTTTAACGCATTTATTTTTCCACTGCATTACTATTGGTTTCATTTCCAATTTCAAATTTTCATGTCATCAATACATTCCAGAAAACCAATTATGAGAAAAATAAGCTACTCCCTACATTTAGAATCTACTGAGGTTTGAAAGAATTTACCAAGAAATGTTGATTCTGAACTTTTAAATTTGGGTTTTTCTTTCTATTCAGCCAAAAACAAAATTACATTGGTTTATTTTTTTTTAAATCAACAAAAGTCAGCACTGTGGTGAAATTCTAAACACCTGCAATAACATAAGAAAATTGCTGAACATGCACGTTTATATCCATCAGCTCCTACAGAAATATCAAATTGTCTATGGTCTGATGTTATGAGAGTCCATAATATCCCTCTAATCCTGACAATCTTTCAGGCAAAGTTGGGCAAGATCACAGAATTCTTCTGCTCACTCCATCACTGGGCCCAGGGATCAGGATCTATGATCAACTTCTTGATTATCCATTAACATAAAAACTTATATCTACCATTCAGAAATAGTCTATGACTAAATATCTCAAAACTTATTTTACGTTAATTCCAAGCCCAGAATATCTAAGATAAAGAAAACAAAATTATTTTAGAATCCAAGAAAAATGAAAGTAACACTAAATTACCATACCTAGTATATTTTTGAGTCATTTTTTAAAAAGATTAAAGTATATACTATAAAAAATGCTTATTTTTCTCATACAAGGTGTAATCATTGGGGGAAGTTAGGTGAAGAGAGCATGGGACTTCTCTGTGCTATCTTTGAATCTATAGCTATTTCAAAATAAAAAGATTTTTGAAAAAGAACTTGCAAAAAGAAAGAACTACTGATACAAGTAACAACATGAACGAATCTCAGAAACTTCTTGCTAAATGAAAGGAGCCAGACTCAAAAAACATATACAATTCCATTTGTAAGAAATTTCTGGAAAATGACATAATATAGTAAGAAAAAACAGCAGTTGCTGAGCATGAGGCTAGAGGGTAGGAGTGAGAATTGACTATAAAGAGACACAAAGGAATATTCCAGATGATCTAAGTTTCCTAAAACTGGAAAGTGTATACTTAAAATTGATGAATGTTATGGCATGAAAATTAGACCTCAAAAAAACTGTAGGAAAAAAGTTAATGGTAGAATCTAGGTGGTGGGTATATATGGGTATTAATATAAAATTTTTAAAACTCTGTTGTATGTTTGAAAATCATCATAATAAAATGTTAAGGAAAATTAAAAGTTTTCATAAACAAAAGAATTATAAATTTTAAGAAACAGTATTTCCTTTGGCACTTCACAGTTCCAGAAAGATTTTATAAAAAGGTAAGTCGATAGCATCCACTTAGTCAAATAATCCCATATCCCACATACACCACACTGAAGCCCTTGTTTCATCAATGTTTTATGAATGAAGGGCCCTGGGGTTTCAATTCCCCAATCCAGGTTGTCTGTCTACACACTGCTTCAAAAATCCATAAGCTGCTACTGAGAACAACTGGTTATTTATTCAGCCATGGGATGGAAACCCAAGCACAAATATCTTATGTGTTTTAATTAACCATATGGGAAAATTCAAGTTTCGGCTATCTGTAAATTACAGTATTAGCAATATCAAAACACCCAAGAAATAAAAACCTCACTCAAGAGTTTTTATATAAGAATCACAAATTTTCCACAAAAAATTCTCCATGAGATTCTTCACAAGAAAAAAAAATTCAAATGTGGTTATGTACACAGTAACATCATCTTCGACAGCCTTTAATTAAATTGAAATCCACCAATACCCAAACATCTTATTACACAATCGGCAGGCAATAAAGCAGAAAAATATATTTTGAGAAACGAAAATTTGAAATCATAAAAAAGAACAGACTGTGGAGGGATAACATCTTTTGCATTTATACAACTTTCTACAATTCCTATTTTTGTTATGATTACTAAATTTATGCACATCCCAATTTCAAAGAGCAAAGTGTCTGACTAGGCCTTTTTTTTTTTTTTTTAAAGAGCTGGGGGTCTCACTATTTTGCCCAGGCTGGATTCGAACTCATGAGCTCCAGTGATCCTCCTGCCTCAGCCTCCCAAATAGCTAGGATTATAGGCATGTGCCACTGTGACCAGCTTTACTATGCCTTAAAAAAAAAAAATGAAAGTACTTTTAAACCTCCACAGGGTAGTATCTAAAGAGAAACAGATATTATCACACAATACTCATTTTTTAAAATATTTTCTAAATTGGCAAATTTTGTACAAAAGGTGTACTTCTCCTTATAAACTTTCAAAATGCAGTAAGTATATTTTGACATATTTATTAGAAACCATAAATATGTAAATAAAAATTTCATAAATTATTAGACTTAAACTGGATGTTTCTAATTTTTAACTTTTCTAATTCCTAACTACACTTAATTTAAAAAAGAGGATATTATATATTTACTATGCATACCACTGCATCTGGCTGGAGGATAATAAATGATGAATGCAGACAGCCAACAGAGACCTTTTCAAAGTGGACTTACGTCACATACATTTGTCCCTTTTAAAAATCTAAGGATTGGGAGTGGGGAGGATGATGAGTCTTTTATCTATTATTGACCCTTAAGCCTTACAATAATTACAATGATTAGTAAAATATGTGAGTACTATAAAGGCTAACAAATGAAAAATACAATACAGACTAGTCTACAAACTAGTCTGTTTCACCAACACTATGATTAAACAATCGCCAGAGAAATAAGTCAAGAATTTACCTTTGTACTGGCCACGCCAATCTCAGGACCGGCGTTAATGTGAACTCCACAATCTGTCTCCCTTGATATAGAACTGCCGACTGTGTTTGTGATCCCCACAGTTAAAGCTCCTCTCTCCTTACAGTATCGAAGACCCATCAGGGTATCTGCTGTCTCACCTGTGTAAAAAGTATGACAAAAGTAACACATAGAGCAGTAGCATATGCTGTTTCTTAGATGCAAAAACAAACTGACCACACCTGCAACAATATCACTTGTTTTAAATAAAATATAAAACATACACTTAAAAAATTTATAAGACTTTTAGTAATAAGCTTTTCAGGGTCTCTGTCTTTGAAAATTCAGCTGTTTAAGCATAAAAGGTGTTCATTATGTAATATTAAAATAAATCTGTATCAGTCAAGTCATCTATAATACCAGTGTATCTTACACTATCAGTTTTTGCCAAGATATGCTAGAATTAATAGAAAGAATGACTTTCTTTCCCTTCAAGTCTTTAAAATTAACATACCTGATTGACTAAGGAAAAAGCAAACATCATCTCGAAAGACTGGCGTGTTTCTATCCAGGAAGTCACTGGCTAGCTCCACCATCACAGGCAACTCAGTCAACTCCTCAAGAACTTGACGTGTCTGCAGAGAAAAGAGGACTTGGTCACACAACTTTCCTTCAAATACTCTTTCACTGGACTTCTTTGGACTCAATGCATAGTTTTCACTTTTTCTAATTATAAAAATGATACATGTGCAATGTCAGAAAATATGAAAAATACAGATTAAAGTATAAAAAACTAAAGTAAAAATAATCAAAATCCTACTACCCAAGAGACAGGCACTGCTAACATTTTAATACAAGTCTCTTTAGAAAACTATCAGTGCGTACATTCTTGTAAGCTAACACTCATATAAAACATTTTGAGAAGTGGAAAAAGCACTGTTCTGAGTCAGCTTGTGTGTTAATCTCTAACTTCCCAATTTTTAATCTCTGAAATGAAAATTTATAATACCCGTGTCACTGAGGGATTTCAAATGAGAAAACAGATGTACAGATACTCAGTGAAAAATTAAACCCCTTAAAAATGCAATGTATTCATAAATAGACCCATTTTCCAAAAAAAGTCAATAATACATTTTAGAAATCCTGTCTAAGAGAGCTCATTATTTTCAAATTTTGTAGTATTGGAGGGGGAGGGGAAAAAGAAGGGTTTAGTATGCTCCTGTTCAAAGGGTGCCTTAATATCCACTTTACTAAATTCCCATTCTGATTAAATTTCTTTTACTCTACATATCAGAAAATTAAAAACAACAGAAAAATAAACTTTTAGGCAGCGAAGACTTTAGGCCTGACCAATTTATACATTTAGTGTTGCTTTGATATTAACTCTGGAATCACCTATCCGACAGCATTTAACCAGTGTCTTCAGGCAAGTGGCCCTGCACATCCCTTGTGCATCTCTGTATTCCTCCTTCCCGGCAACAGAGACCTTAAAGGTGCTCTTATTCCACAGCCCTTTAACTTTCACTTGCCCACAAATTTAAACAGAATTGTTTTGCTCTATTTGAGTCCCCAAAGGATATTAAATAACTTTGGTTTGGCAAAGTCATTTTAACAATATTATAACATCCTGTACAGAAAGTCTTTGAAGATAAAATGCTTCTGTTTTTAATTATCCTTTTCCATTGATGTATTTATTTACTAATTATACACAAATTAAGTTACTGACATTAAAAATGCCAAATGTTTCCTTCAAACAAATGTAAATCAAACTTTTTTACTGCAGTTTACAATATAAATGCTACGTTGGAATTACATTCTTCAAAATAAAAAGAGAAAGATACAAATCTGGCAACTTGCCAGGTATTTAAAAATAATATACCCCAAATAAGTAATCTCAGGATTTATCTGTGCAATAGTTTTGTTCTTTCAGTGGAAGCAACTCTTTATATATACACAGAATGACATATTTTCATCCTAAGAGAAGAGTAAATCCTATAAATTCTAATGTATGCTGCTATAAAACCTAGAATCCAAATTTTGAAAAGCATGTTAACTATTCTACACTTATAATAGTTACAGTGTAGTCAGTTATTTTTCAGGATACAGAGGATATATGAAAAGAAAGTCTCATCCCACAAAACAGAACAATAAAAAAACAAAACATAGAACAGAATTAATGGAATTAATGGCTATTTTGTATAATAAACCACAAAGGGGATTTCTAACGTTTGTTAACTATAGTCTTGGCATCCACACAAACTACAATAAAAAAAAAAAACCTCACATCATCTAATATTTCAGAATTAGAGAATTCTAACAGCATATAATTTTTATCTCAAAATTCAGGCTTAGTGTTAGATGAAGCATTCAATCAAATATATTTCTGAAAAGAGGGTTAATTTAGTAATATAAACCACCACTAAATTAGCCCATCCCTTCTTTAATTTACACTCATGTCTTTAATTCATTCTTTTTTTTTTTTTTGAGACAGAGTCTTACTCTGTTGCCCGGGCTAGAGTGAGTGCCGTGGCGTCAGCCTAAGCTCACAGCAACCTCAACCTCCTGGGCTCAAGCGATCCTTCTGCCTCAGCCTCCCGAGTAGCTGGGACTACAGGCATGCACCTCCATGCCCGGCTAATTTTTTTCTATATATTTTTAGTTGTCCGATTAATTTCTTTCTATTTTTAGTAGAGACGGGGTCTCGCTCTTGCTCAGGCTGGTCTCGAATTCCTGAGCTCAAACAGTCCTCCCGCCTCGGCCTCCCAGGATTACAGGCGTGAGCCACTGCACCCGGCCATAATTCATTCTTATTTCCATGCTTAAAATAATGACTTTTTTAGACGTTTCCCCTTCAACACTGCACAGACTTTCCTTTCAGGACCATGTATTTTCTTAGAGGGAAGAGAAGTGAGGCGAGGGGTGGGGCGGTGGGGAGAGGATGGCAGGTAACGGCTTTAGAGAAGAACACAACTTGTTGAGATGCAAAGGCTAATGACCAGATAGTTTCACTCACTAGTCAAGTGATTGGCTCCTAATAAATATGTATGCTGTAGCAAATAAAAAATTATGTCATGAACTTTGGGAATCAACCTCAAAAGCAGAAACTGAATACAAAAGTCTTCCATATTTTGCTTACGAGTTTACATCAACAGCATGTAAACGGTCTCTTTATAAGGAAACTACATGTGGATCTGATTTATTGGACTAAAAGACTAGTATTTCTATGCTTTTGCACTGACAACATCTTTAATACAGAATTTCAGCTTCCAAAATAACAATTTAAAGAACAAAGTCTGACAAAAAGCAGACTTTCTTTCTTTGCAGAAATGTGCCCACAAAGTAAAATCCTGTTGATTTTAACACGTTACCCACCATCTGTCTGAGGCAAGTAAACAATGCTAAGCAAACCCCACTGACTGCTCTTTGAATAAGAAGGCATGCTACAAGTCTAGTATGATACAAAATCTCTACCCTTCTTGGCCTTTCATGAAGTCACTTGCAGGTGGTGTACCTGTATACCTTAGGGACCCTTCTATAGTAGATCTCCCCTTAATAAATAATTCCAAGCAGCTCTTAAAATTTCTCCCCCTACTTTCTTGATTTTTGTCATTGCAAACATGAAAAAACACATGTTAACAAAGGTTAGCTTTATTATACATGGTATGTTAATAGAGGTGCTATTGGTCTGCAGATATCCCCTAATGTCCAACATAATAATTAAAATTTTAGGAAGCCACTTACTGCTACACCAGCATGGTAACTTGTTCCACAAGCAATAAGAATCAAACGCCGACACCTCTGGATTTCCTTAATGTGATCCTTCAAACCACCCAAATTCACTGAAATAAAATTTTGTGTATATAATTATTTAGGAAAAAACCATAGGAAATAGGCAATCATTTTTTATGAGTGTCCACTGCCAATATGAGAAATAACACTGCCTTTTTAAAGAATTCATATTCCTCTTAGGAAGCAGAGTTCTCTACAGTTTTGAAAAGTAAATTAAATAGGTCACAACTTAATTGGCCCCATGACCTTGTAACTAACCTAACTCACCCTCCTACATGCTCACGCAATTACAGTATTTATCTCATTCCACTTTGGTCATTTTTACAATCTTCTCTTTAGATTAAAAGTTATTTTAAAGGCAAAACTACAGAAACACAGACAACAGATCAGTAGATGCGAAAGGTCAGAACTGGAGGAGGGGCTGACAACAAAAGGCACAAGGGAATTTCTGGAGTGATGGAACTGTTCTACGTCTTGACACAGTACAGGTCAGGATTATGACTATGGTGCGGAAGTTTGTCAAAACTCAGAATTATACACTAAGAACAGTGAATCTGATATCTCAATAAACCTGTCTGGAAAAAAATTTATCTGTTACGTTCATTTCCCCTCCAGTGCCCACAACAGTGCTCTGTCTGCAATATAAACCCACTCTACTCCCAGCCTTTGCCATCTCAGAGAATGCCATCACCATTCACCAAACTGCTCCAATCAAAACATCAGCGTCATCCTTGAGTGGCTCCTATCCCTTCACGTCCACCTTTAAAACAGAGCTCTGATGCTGTCACCCCAGACCAACATCGCTCCCGGGATGAGAGCAATGCTCTCCCGAAAATGCTCTCTTCTGCTCTCCACCCCTAGTAACCATTCATCTGCTTTCTGTCTCTATGAATCCAACTACTCTAGATACCTCACATAAGTGGAATCATACACTAAAAGGACTTTTAAAAGATAGCTGGGCCCCATTGACAGCTGGCAGCCATAGTTATTCTCATAGGCTATAAAGGACAATGAACTTTCAGGCTGTTAATGGCACCTGCTACGAGAGACTTTGAAATAATAAAATAATTCATATGTAATTACCAGTATAGTCATCAAAGTTGACTCTTCCTCTCATTGTGTTCACAACGGACTCTGGCTGCTCAAAAATTTCCTTCTGCATAAATGAACTGAAGTTGCCTACAGTAACAGAAACCATATAATTAAAACAAAATTTAAGAAACCAAAGAATAAAAACTGAAATTGGTAGACAACTAAAGGTCTATCTCCTTTAACATAATCCTGGTAAATGACATGAAACAAAAGGTAATTCAACAGAGAACAATATTCATATATGACTTGTCTAAAGGACTGGATGAATATATTTTACTCTATGTGAAGAAAAATGAGCAAGGAGGAAAAATCATTTATTAACGTCTTACCTAAAATGTGTAGTTATAGCAAAATAAGGGAATGAAACAAGCGTAAGTTTTGGAGTCACACCTAGATTTAAATCATGCTTCTAACCTTCACTATCTAAGATGGGGAAATTCCTTAATCTATAAAATAAGAATAGTAGTTACTTCATGGTGTGGATTAATATAGCAAGGGATTTTGACACATGGTAGTCATGCCATAAATGTTAGCTTTTATTCCTACCACAACCCAGTAAGAACGGAGAATAAAAATCAAAATCCTAGTAATCATAATAGTTAACAGAAGCAAACACTATGTGTGCTACATGTGTTAGGCAGTGCTCAAAACAACCTTAATGAGGTAGGTTCTATTATCCCCATTTTATATAAGAAAACTGAAGCACAGAGAGAATAAGAGATGAAGAAGGAACAGAACACAAACTATATTTATGCTTATAAACTATCTTTAAAATATCAGGTGTTATTTAAATCATCCATCTATTTTATTTTTAAATTTTTTTTAAAAATTTATTTATTTTTGAGACAGGGTCTCATTCTGTCCCCCAGGCTGGAGTGCAGTGGCATGATCATAGCTCACTGCAATCTCCAACTCCTGGGATCAAGCGATCCTCCTGCCTCAGCCCCCAAGGAGCTGGGACTACAGGAGTGCACCACCACACCTGGCCAATTTTTTTTTTCTGTATTTTTGTAGAGATGGGTCTCAACTGTGTTGCCCAGGCAGGTCTTGAATTCCTGGCCTCAAGTGATGTCCCCCACCCTCAGCCTCACAAAGTGCTGGGATTACAGGCGTGAGCCACTGTGCCCAGCCTCAATCTCTTTCTTATAATGTTAGAAACAACTACCATGAATAAATGTGAAGAACTACTGTAGAACCAGCAAATAATTTTTCTAAAGAATCATCCCTTTTCCTTGGGTTGTCCCTTCACTAATCATGTGGAAGATTCCATTCATCATTATTATTAGATTCATAAGCTAGGACAATAGAATGACTCCTTTCCATTAAAGACACCAAAGCTATAACATGACAAAAACGTTCACCCTTCATGATCTGCTGGAGTTCCATCTGGAGTGTTTGCACAGCTCGTCCAGGGTGATCTCTTGCAGTTCGTTTAATTCGATGGATAGAAAGACGGCCATCCACCACTGCTGCAACATCATCATCTTCTAGAAAGATAACGCGATTGGTATGTTCTATGACGGCACTAAAATGTTCAAGGAGATGTTACAATCAATAAGGAAGGATCATTATTACAAATGAAACTATCATTAGGACACAACAACCAACTTAAATACAAACTCTACCATCCTATGAAATCTCTGATAACCTTCTGGCTATCAAGGCCATCCCCTACAGGCGAGTGAGAGGGAAGTGGTCATTGCAGACAAAAAATAAATGGATTTCTGCACAGCAACCTAAATCTAATTAGACTAGATCAGAAAGCATGGTTATTTTCTCCTCATACTATCCATCACCAAATCCTGCAATTTTAATACCCAAATATTTCTCAAAGCTTCCCTCTATGTCCACTACCACAAACTAGTTCAAGCTACCATCAGATCCTTGGCTGGACTACTACAGCAACCTCCTAATTTGTCCACCCATGTTCTCTCTTATCTCCCCCCATCCATTCTTCATTGCTGTCAAAACTGATACTGAAGACAACTCTAATCAAGATTTCTGCTTCACCCAACAAACCATTTGAAGGCTTCCCTTTGGCTCTTAGGAAAAGAACAAAATGCCTTAGTGTGACGCAGACACCTCCTTCTCTAGCCTCATCTCCCACCAAACTTCCTCTCAACTCTATTCCAGCCACACTCACGCCCATCCTGAGTTCTCAAAGCTGAGCCGTATGCAGAGAATGAATGTTCCTCACTCTATCTCTTCACTTAATTAACTCATAATCTCTTCTCAACTCTCAATTAAAGTATCATTCCCTTAAAGAAATTTACCCACAGGAGGGTGAATCACTTTGTCATAAGTATTCTGTAGCTCGTCATAGCTAGAATTCTACACTTGTTTAAAATTTGGCTCTTCCATTAAGGAGGAGCTCCTTAAGGCCAAGTAATATTTTTATTTTTACTCGCCATTATCTCCTGAGGCTACCATATGGCTTTGCTCAGGGTGTTTCAATACGAATGCAGGAATGAAAGAAAAAAGGCTGATGTATTTCTGCAATTCCCTGGTTTATTTAAGCCGTAACTGTCAACTCTGTAACAAACCTACTTAATGACACCAATGACACATCTTGGCATTGACCTTACACACCTGTGAAAATTAAAAAGCAGTGAAGCCTGTTTTCCCACTGAACTAATACATTCCCTAAAGTCCTTAATGGCATTATTTTCTCATTTTTATTATTTCCTCTTATTTTCAGGCACAGTAAATAACTCAAATACTTGTTGACAATTTGAGTGATTTTAGTTTATTCTCGTTACTATTACTGTTCCATTTTATAAATACATCTAAACATCCCACTGGATTTTCTCTCAAAATGTCTTAGTCTAATACTATTCCTTTATAAAAGTGATTATACTACAAATCAATTCTAAATGTAAAATGTAAGTGTCCACATTAGACTAAAACTACAATAGTTTGCCAACTATCCTATATATTTGGTAGCACACTAAGCCATTCGACTCCCCAATCTAACATCTTTCCTTTCTACAAAACCTAGGTAAGCCTCCTGAAAGACGAAGGAAAAAAACATAAGAGCTTTAAAGTAAATATGCTAGAACAAGTCTCAAGGAATACATGTGTTCTTGGTAAACTGACATAAGTGCCCTGAAGCAAGAGAAAAGTATTCTTATAGGCCCATCTCCAAAAAGGTTACCTATATTTCCGTAATTAAGAAAGTTCTCTTATACAGCATGGCTAGATTTATACAAAATGACTTCTCAATTTCCTATAGCATTGAGAAGTTTTACTAAAATTCTCTTTGAATCAACTAAGGAAGCTCACCTTGCATCAGAGGCAAAGTAATACTCCACTGCTTTTTCTTCAACAGGGAAAAGGCAAGTTGTGCTGTCCACACGAGAGAGATTGCAGCTTCCTTTCTTATCTTTGCCTAGAGCATACAGTTAATATGAATTGGCAAACATGTAGAAAATCATGGCCAACACAGAAATATATATAATTTTCTACAATGTCAATAAAAAACCACAGCAACACAAAATAATTTTAGCAATTTTTTTAAAATGCCAGGTAGATCACCTTATTTCCATGCAGTAAGCCAATAAAAACAGACAAAAAGTACAGAGTAAATAGCAACTATCAAAGAATGCATGGCAAAGAGCAGTGCTACGTTATAAATTTTTTAATATTTCTATTCCAGGTAAAAGACAAATAATTCATTAATATCGTTAACTGGCTTTTAAAATCAAAAGTATGTTTAGGGCCGGGCGCGGTGGCTCAAGTCTGTAATCCTAGCACTCTGGGAGGCCGAGGCGGGAGGATTGTTTGAGCTCAGTCAGGAGTTCGAGACCAGCCTGAGCAAGAGCGAGATCCCGTCTCTACTAAAAATTAGAAAGAAATTAATCGGACAACTAAAAATATATAGAAAAAATTAGCCAGGCATGGTGGTGCATGCCTGTAGTCCCAGCTGCTTGGGAGGCTGAGGTAGAAGGATCGTTTGAGCTCAGGAGTTTGAGGTTGCTGTGAGCTAGGCTGATGCCACAGCACTCTAGCCAAGGCAAAAGACTGAGACTCTGTCTAAAAAAAAAAAACAAAAAAAGTATGTTTAATCTTTTTCTTTCACAGCCCAAGTCATAAAGGCCTATAAATTAAGCTTAATTTAACTTTATATACAGGTAAGTCTATATAGCTATACTTATCACAAAAATTAAATGAAAAATATCAAAATTGTGTAAAGAAAAATAAAATGAAGACTAGTGGCAAATTAACTTTTTTTTTTGAGACAGGGTCTCACTGTCACCCAAGCTGGAGTGTAGTGGCGCGATCATAGCTCACTGCAGCCCTGAACCACTGGGCCCAAGTGATCCTCCTGCCTCAGCCTCCCAAGTAGCTGGGACTACAGGCATGCATCACCATACCCAGCTAATTTTTCTTTATTTTGTAGAGACAAGGTTTCACTATGTTGCGTAGGCTGATCTTGAACTTGTGGCCTCAAGTAATCCTTCCGTCTAGGTCTCCCAAAGGGCCGGGATCACAAGCATGAGCTATCACACTTGGATAACTTTTATTATCTCATAACAAAACTTCTCTAGATTTTAACAGCAAGTCACCATAACTAATCAAGCTTTAGTCTACACTAATTCTAACTTTGAAAAAACAAAGATACATATCACTCTCTAACCATGGCATATCATGTGTGGCACCTACTGTTGGAGACAGGAAATACATAAACCAAAAACGCTCATTTCTTAAAACTGGGTTTTCTTATACTTCTTTTAAGTTAGGATAAACTATGGTCCTTTCGCAATGGCAAAATCCTTTTTAATTCTAGCACTTTGGAATTGTGGCATCTCTACTTAATTTGTCAAGTCATTGATGAATACCAATTTTCTTCTTTTTTGCTCATTCACAACTAAAATCAAAACTGGAATAATGAAATTTGACAAATTAGCCAAATATAGGAAAAAATCTATTAGTTGAAGACTATATAAACATCCTAGAGACCAAAAAAAGCACTTTTCATTGTCTTTTGACTATTTTGTAAAGAAAATATAAAAAAAATAAAAAGTATATTTAAAAAAAAGCACTTTTCCCCAAGGCCAGGGCATAGTAGACTTTATAACCTAAGACATAATAGCCAGAGAATACCACAAATCTACTTGTAAAAACTTATATTGTATTTATCCTCTAAAATGCACATATAAAGACTTGGCATAATTATTCTTAGAAATGTACATCCAAATATGCTAATTACCCTGATTTGATCATTACATATTATATAAATGTACTGAAATATCACATTGTATCCCATAAATATGTACAATATGTGTTGATTAAAAATAATAAAAGCAAAAAAAATAAATGTACATCCAAAGTTCTCCATCATTTGTGATTATTTGGTGAGTTTTAAATAATGAAAACAAAAAGAGTTCTTTTCCATTCAAATTCAATAGGAGAGAGAAATCCAAACTTTAAAAAATAAGGATAGGCCAGGCGCGGTGGCTCACATCTGTAATCCTAGCACTCTGGGAGGCCGAGGCGGGCAGATTGTTTGAGCTCAGGAGTTGGAAATCAGCCTTAGCAAGAGCGAGACCCCGTCTCTACTAAAAAAATAGAAAGAAATGAATTGGACAACTAACAATATATAGAAAAAATTAGTCGGGCATGGTGGCGCATGCCTGTAGTCCCAGCTACTCGGGAGACTGAGGCAGAAGGATCGCTTGAGCCCAGGAGTTTGAGGTTGC
>CAUYSK010054751.1:0-46375 GCA_963575035.1 Avahi laniger
CATGCATGAACACTCATTCAGTGATTGACTACATACACTCAGAGAGCCTGCATTCAAATATCATTTACTAGCTCTGTTGTCTCCTGTAAATAACTTGACCTCCCTAAGTCTCAGGTTCCCATATTTAAAGTGTGATAATAACAACCTCTTCCTTAAAGTATTGCCATGAGAATTAAATGAGATAATGTGTGTAAAGTGCCAAACACTATACCTAGCACATGGTAAATGTGCAATATATATCTATCTATCCACCCATCATCATTCATCTATTGTCATCCTCCTAATCATAGTCATTTGTGAACTTGAAGAGGTAGAAGAAGCATTTCTCTGAAAAAGATGATTTTTCAGGCATTGTTTCTAGTCATTTTCTGAACTTGCCTGTGTTATTTTGAAATTCTTATGTATAAATATTTTTATTCAATATTTTTCAACTAGAAAAAAGCCACATATTTTCATTTAATAAGTCTAACCAAATATTTTCAAATCATTTGGATTTGAGCTTTTATCTTTGAGAAAATAATTTTTAAGCCTAAAAAAAATGTTCATAGTCTGAACATCTTAAAAAACATGTGCTTGAGGAAATTTGGAATCACTAATTCATTTATTCTAATCACGAATATTTATTGAGTGCACATTGCACACAAGATACTATGTTTGCTGTAGAATAAAAAGAAAAAAGTTATGATACCTCCAGCTACTAGAGAGATTTTTTATATATCCTGAATTCTGAAAATGAATAGATTAATGGACATATTTAGGAAACAAATGAACAAAATTCTCTACCTCTGTACTCTGAATTTGACCTCAATTAAAATATGATGCTTACTTAGGAGCTTTTGAGTATACAGCAAAACTGTAGTTAGCAATTTCACATAAGTTGTCAATCACTGAGAAGCTATTATTGTTATATAAGTGAGCCAAAGATGGCTTCTCTTATTGGCCTCTAGGTTGTATATAGGCTGAGGAAAATCCTACTGGCACCAAATTCAAACTTTTACACATCTAATTTTTTTAAAAAAATAGCTCAAACACGCAATTAGTCACTTAGGGCCTGTCTGGTTTGCCCCATGAAACTTTGCCCTGCAGCTGATACCCATTGATAGGATAGAGCCCTGCAGTTAGAAAGCCCCAAGTTGCCCTTTGGAGCTCTCTGATCCAGGGACTCCCCACAGCGTTGGAAAGCGTCATCACCTAGATTTCTAAACCACCTCTTCAATCTCCTTCTTCAATCCTTCCCTCTTCCCTCTTCCCTTTCTGAATGATAGCCCTTGGGACTATCTTATGCTGTGCAGGACTTCTCTTCTCATGCAACTCTGTTCAAGCACTGCCCAATAAAGCTTACTATATGTTACCACCCCTTGTGATCGGTCCCAGGATCCCTCAAACCCCCTACAGCTCTGCACCAACTACTGTGAAAGACACTGAGGATAAAGAGGTAATAAGACATAGTCTTTGACCTTGAGGAACTTAAAGTCTGACCAGGGAAACAAATTTATGAGTCATTTCAGTGTAATGTACTTTCTCTTATAGAAAGGTATGCAGAGACATTAAAATGTGACTTAGCTCAATCTGGGATGGGTATGGAAAGGGATCTTGAAGAAGATAAAGCCTGAGTTGTACCTTGAAGAATAAGGAAATTTTCAGGTAAAATGGGAGAACCAAGAGTTTTTTTAAGCAGAGGGAATAACAAACAAAAACTTATTAATGAAAAGCATCTTGATTTATTATTTTCATCATCATCATTATTTTTTTCAAGAGACAAATCACTATTTTGCCCAGGTTGGAGTACAGTGGCTCTTCACAGGAGCGATCATACCGCACTGCAGTCTTGAATTCCTGGACTCAAGCGATTCTCCTATCTCACTCAGCTTCCAGCATTATCAACTTCTTCATCATTATCACTAGCATCATTGCCAAACTACCCCTGCTTGAAAGACTTCTCTATGTCAGTACTTTGCAAACACCTCTTTGACTCTTTAAGCCATTCTTTTTTGAAATTAAAATTGTGTTGTCATCCCTGACAATAATTATGTATTTAATCATTAACTGTTCTGTATCTGTTAAAAATCTTTTTATAAATGATTTGAAATCTAAAGAAATTCTTCAATATCACTTTCATTAACTTCAAGAAATACTGCATTAGTTTCAAGATTTTCAATCACACATTAAAATTGGTTTGTACTGTATTTAGTTTAGACAGGAGACTCAGCGAAGACATAAACTAGTGTTAAGTGGGAAGAATGTTTTAATGGAGATTAATTTTAAACAATCAGTGAGATAGCCAACATCTTGTCTTATAGCAATGCTCATTTTACATCTTATAAGTTCATATTGAATACTCAGATAAATATGACCAGTTGATATTTTTTCAATTTATTTCAGGCAACTGAGAGTTTAGAGATTACTGAAAGAACTATAATTCTTAACTTTACATTATACTTTTTCTGGAGAGTATTATTCATTTGCTTTGCTCAAAACTTGTTATATTCTTTAGCAGTTTCTCTCAAATAGATTTCTCTTCTTATCAATATACTGTATACGTGTTATTCATCACTATTATTACCATGTCACACCTGAAAGGAATCTAGAATTAGTAGCCTGAATTCTGTTGATCACATATGTTATAACCCGTTTTGGGGCTACCTATCTTTTCGGTAGGAAATGTTATCATCTGATTTTCAATGCCTAAATATTGTTGTTAGTGCATCCATTTACCTTTCTTGCTTGTGCTGAACTATCAGTCACTTGGAAATGAGGACATAGTTATCAGGAACAATTAACCATGTGAGAGATTTCACTTGAACGTTTAAACAGAAAACATGCCGGGAATCTGGAAACACATTTGTGCTGTAAGCTTTTGATTTTGTGTCTGACATCAGCGTGCATTCTGGGACCTAATTGTAAGGGCAGCGATGAGGATTATAATGAAGGGGATAGTGGACTGTTCATCTTTTAGAATCAGGATTGAAAACAAGTTTCCTGTGGTTTTGAAAGAAGATTTTACTTTGTGTTTTCCTCTGCTTTTGAATACATATGGTTGATTTTTTTTTTTTCCTTCTTCTGTAGTAACCAGCACGTGAGCTTTAAAATGAATGCTGTGGTTTGAAAGTCTACCCTCTGTGTCTAATGAGTTTTCACTCCAGGAGTGCCTTCCTCTCCTCCCTGTCTCTATTCTATATTCACCCAAAGGTGGACTGTTTGGGTCTCAGAAATATGATTATCATATTCATGATAAATGTGTGCACAGTGCATTAGGAAAAGTTACAGTGAAAGTGGAAGGAAATATCTTCCTTGTTGTTAAGACAATAAATTTGCTTTTCCTCAGGGTCTACCACATTTATTTATTCCATTACTTATTCACTCATTGAATAGTTACTTATTGAGTGCCAATTGAATGCCAGGTATGACACTTGTCCAGGTCCATAAATCATGTCTTAAGTGTACGGCAGTCACATGAGGGAAATAGACATGAATTAAATATTCAAATACATAAATATTTATATTTATAAATGAAGACTATATTTTTATTTCAAAATAAATATATAAACATATGAAAAGAAGAGGGACTACTGGGAACCTAGAACAACCAATCTGTGTCCGAGGGTTCAAGAAATCTTCCCAGAAATACTGACTTTGAGGCTGAGGTAAAATGTATAATTAATATTTAGGCCGGTAAAAGTTGAGGACAGCCAGTATAAGCTTCTGGAGAATAGGGAGGAACAGTCTTTATTCTTGGTATTTTTTGGCATCTTTTCATAATGTCTTCAATTTAGATCGAAGTTATGTGGGATCCATTAGCAGAAAAATAGTTTGCAAAACCTTCAAAATATTTACATTTGCCTTTTAAAAATTTGTTAGATATTTTACCAATGTTAACTAATAAGGATGAGATAATGCCAGTTATGATTTTATTTTAAATTAGTATTCATTCAGGGCTGAAGTCTCCATTTTCAGGAATTTATATTTTGCCACTTACATAAAAAGACTCATATGGAAAACTGAGTTCAGAGGTGCAGTGTTTCAGATTTATTAAGGTGATATTTCAGCTTCGGTTGTAGACTGGTACCTTGGGTAGCTGCCCCCTGGCCTGTCATTTAATCCAGTTCTGTTTAACCTAATATATACCTGGCAAATGCTTTCTGAATTGGTTTGAGACCTGCAGACATCTTTAGGTGGAAATAGCATGAGAACACTGCTAACAGAGTTTTGGAAGCTTCCTTGAGCTTCTCAAAGATGTTCTGGCCTTTCGAACCAAATGACAAGTACAAATGCTCTTAATCAGGAGTTGGCAAACTACAGCCCATGGGCCAAATCCAGTCTGCCACATGTATTTATATGGGTTTATGAGCTGGTTTTCACAATTTTAAATGGTTTAAAAAAATCAAAAAGAAAATAATATCTTTCAGGATGTGAAAATTAAATGAAATTTCAATTTCAGTGTCTATAAGTGACGTTTTGTTAGAACACAGCATCCCACCTTTGGCTGCTTCTGCACTGCAATGGCAGAGATGAATAGTTGCAGCAGAGACCTGATACTCCACAAAGGCTGAAATATTTATTATTTTCCACACGTAGCTATGGAACACTTCTGGAAATTTAGCAGTAAAAAAACACAGGCAATGTCCCTCCCCTCAGGGATTTTACTTTCCATTGGGGAGATATACAAGTTCATAAATTGATAAAGTTACTTCAGATAGTGGTAAGTGCTAGAAAGAAAATACAACAGCATTATGGCATAGACAACACCTAAGGGCAGAGATTGGGGCTGCTTTATCGAGGGAGCCGAGGGCTGGGCATGCTAGGGCAGAGATGTTTGATAGGACCCCTGAATGAGGCAAAGGAGCAGGTCACAAAAACAGAAGGAGCATTCCAGATAGAAAGCACAACAAACCCAAAAGTCCTGATACTGGAAAGAACTTGATGATTGCTAGAGAGGGAAAAAAGGCCCCATCAGGCTAAAGGGTTGTGGATGAAGAAGAGAATGATAAAAAACACAGCAGAAGTTGAAGATGAGGGAATGTTCAATGTGGAATCTACTGAGCCTCTCACCTCTCAGGAGGCTGATTTGATTAGTCTAATGTGTGATCTCAAGCTCCATATATTTTTTAATCTCTCCAGGTGGTTCTATTGTGGCAAGATTTTGGAAACCACAAATATTTGACCTTATAGACCAGAACATGGTAAAGAGTTTGCATCTTAGTCTAAGTGCCGTGAGAAGCCACTGGAGAATTCTTGGCAGAATTATATTTTAAAGAGTTCCCGTTGGTCACCACCAGGAAAACAGAGTGTAGGAGAAGAGAGGAGGCAGGGAGCTGGAGGAGGCTACTGCTGGAGGGGTCCAGCCAGAAGACTGTTGGAGTAGCAGTGATGGGGGTGTGACGGGAACAGATTCAGGCCACATCACAGAGGTAGAGCTGGAGGAACTGCTGATTCCAAGGAGGGAGTAAGGGAAAGAGGAATCAGTGTCGCTGAGTAACTGGGAATGTGGCAGTGCCAATTACTAAGATGAAAGAACAAAGGCGAGAAGCATCAGATTTGGAGGTGGGAGATAGAATCAGAAGTTTTATCCCAGACAAGTTAAATTATAGATATTTATTGGGTGATATCATTCATTCATGCAACAACAACAACAATGAAAAAAAACTCAAAATAAATATGGAGAAATCGTTATATATAGATACCATCCTGGGCACTGGGAATTTCATCAGTTAAAAAAAAAAAACGACAGAGAAAAAACTCCCTCCTGTTGTGGGATGTAGTATGGGTGGTGGGTATAGAGTCTGAAGCTCAGAGAAGAGGGGCTGTGCTGAAATGCGTAGGTCTGCAAGTCCTTTGGTTGACACAAGGCTTTGCCCTCATATTGTGATGTCAAACTATTTTAACGTTGTACAAAATGGTGCAGGACATCCACACAAAGACAACATGATTGTGGGTTATTTTCTGGAGAAGCAGACTGACTTGGAGGCCAACTTCCTGGAGGCACTGTTCCCTTTTTGTATGCTGAGGGCAGAGCGCTGTTGAACTTGAATGGACCTACCTGCACTTTTGGACACTGAGTGCAAGTCACTCTGTATCCTCAGTTCTTGTCACAGGAATTGAGGGGAATACTTATTTGTTTATTTATGTGTTTATTTTTGGTTGGATTGAGTGCTGAGCTGACAGAGAAAAAGAGCTACTTCAACACCAGCACAGAAGAACCAGGCATAGCAATCAATGAATTTAAAGGCATCTTAACCACCTTTATCTATTCCTGCTGATACGTCAAACTTCAAGCCAGCCAGAGCAGCAGAGCCTGTAAGAACCCACCAGTGCCTGAGTGTAAATAATTCTGGATATTCATACTTTGCATTTATATAGCACTTGTACACCAGGATCTTCACAATAACCCAGAAAAAATGGGCTGTGCAGGGGCTATTATCTACATTTTACAAAAAATATCTCCCAGAGGCAAAAAACACATAGGGAGGGGTGCGAATAAATGTAAATGTAACAAGATGAAGCCAATGAGGCTTGAAAATACGATAGGAAATGAGTGTGTTGAAAATTGAGAAGTTGCGTGAACTATCTGCGGTTTGTTTTTGGTTACTTCCTGCTACTGCTGTTATTTATTTTCTAATTAATTATATCAAGTAAGTGTTTGTTTATTGACTCATGGCAATATTGTACTGAGTATGTTTGCTTACTGTAGGGGTCTCAAGCTCAAACGCCTAAAAAGTCTAGGCAGGCAACAATCTGAATCGATGGGAAGGTGCAGGTGAGACCATGTGGAACTGGGAAGCCCCTACTCACCATCAAGTGGCGATCACCACCCAGGGCCAGTGAAGGGGCTTCACAGAAGCGCAGGCCCAGGGTAGACAGATGATATGATTCTTCAAAGGAAGCTGAAAACCAAACTTGATATGTGGAATTTCTCATTTTTAATATGTGTAACTAATTTAAAAATTTTTTTTCAACATCCAAGAGCCAAAGAAAATTTCCTTAAAGGTGGATTTGGCTCACACATTGCCATTTTTTAGTCATCTGCTTATGAACTCAGAATAGTCTATTAATCCTGTACATATGGAAGTTTTGTAATCTATTCCCAGGGAGAATGTTTGCTTTGAACACTTACGGTCAATATCAGTGATGACTTCTTTGAATAGCAGTTGGGTGATCCATGGAAATCTTTTTAGCATCTCAAAGAGTATGAATAAAGCTTTTCAAAACTCTTTGTGTGACTTTCTATAATATTAAATATAACTTAATGTGACCTTTAACACTAAAAATTAGGTAAATGTGTATCTATAGGATATATAGACTATTTAAATAAATATGTTCCCAAAATGCTCAACATCACTAATCATTAGGGAAATGCAAATTAAAACCACAATGAGATCCCACCTTACCCCCCTCAGAGTGGCCATTATTAAAAAGTCAAAAAACAATAGATGCTGGTGCTGATGCAATGAAAAGGGAACGCTTATACATTGTTGGTGGGAAATTAATACAACCTCTCTAGAAAACAGTATGGAGATTTCTCAGAAAACTAAAAATAGATCTACCATCAGTCCAGCAATCTCAACACTGGTTATCTACCCAAAGGAAAAGAAGACATTTTATAAAAATACATCTGCACTCATATGTTGATCACAGCACAATTCATAATTGCAAAGCTTTAGAACCAACCTAAGTGCCCACCAGTTGATGAGTGGCTAAAGAAAATGTGGTGTGTATGTGTGTGTGTGTGTGTGTGTGTGTGTGTGTGTGTGTGTCATGGGATACTACTCAGCCATCAAAAAGAATGAAATAATGTCTTTTGCAGCAACTTGGATGGAATTGGAGGCCATGATTCTAAGTGAAGTAACACAGGAACAAAAAAACAAATACCATACGTTCTCACTTGTAAGTGGAAGCTAAGCAATAGGTATGCATGGTCACAGTGAAATGATAGGCAGTGAAGACTCGGGGGTGAGGGAGACGGTGTGAGGGGGATATGGGATAAAAAATTACTCGTTGGGTACAATGTATCCTATTCAGGTAATGGGTATATTAAAAGCCTAGACTTCTCTGCTATGCAGTTCATCCATGTGACAAAAAGCCACTTGTACCCCCTAAATCTATTTAAATAAACAAATCCCTTCCCATGGGAGTAGAGTGACACTGTCATCCGCATGTCAGTAGTGTTTCCTTTAATTCTATGGGGTTAAAAGTTCAAGGGGTCAAAGAGCCCAACATAGTAAAAGAAATGTTATATATATTTTTACAAAAAGGGTCATTAGATCTTACTTAGCCACTGAGCTAAATCTAATTCATCATAAGTGTAATCAGTTTCCAGCATTCTTCCTGTGTGGGAATTTGGTGTAGGGCAAGACATATGAATTCTGAGTTATCAATAATCAAAAAATATACATAACTGCAAGTGAAGAACCAGTTATTCAAGTGATTCTTCCTGAGCCAACATAGCTCTTGGATATAAAAGTATAAAGTAAATCTTAGAGCAGCTAATTTATTATAGAAATAGGGAAACTGAGGCACAGAAAGGCAAGAAGTGAATTTCTCAAATTCACAGGGCTAATGAAATGAATGGCTCAATTAGGATTTTGTAAAAATCCAATCCAGTCTTTAGGCAAACATAAAAATAAACTCCAGACCCCAAACCTACCTACCTACGTGCGTGAGCATGCACACGCGTGCACACACATGCGCACACACACACGCGCACACACACATCCCTTCGGTAAATATATCAAAAAAACTTGAAGTAGGTATATGAGACTTCCTCCTCCCTCCTCTTTCCCTCCCTTCCTTTTCCCCTTTCTTCCTCCCTACCTTTCCTCTTCTGCTGTTTGAGGTACTCTGTGTTAGGAAGTAAGAGAGTAGGAATGGCATTATGGTTGCTGGTAGAAAATGCACCGGCTACACCTATTGATAGAGGGAGATGCAACTGGATGTTTGGAATGAGGACACTGAGATAATTTGAAAGATTCTAAAACATTTCATGGATGGGATGCGATTCACCTTACCAATTACCCAAGAAATATAATTTCCTGAAGGAAGATAAGCTAATAAAGGTAAGAGAAAAGAAAGGAAAAAAAATCCGAAAATCCATCACCCAAAGGGAACTGTTGTTTATATTTCAAGATATGATCTTCATGACTTTTCCCATGGGAATTTATGTGTTTACAAAAATTGATTCCTTCTGTGCATTATTGTTTCATTCAAGGATCTTCAAACCGTGACCTAAGACCAATTAGTGGGTTAGAATATCAATTTAGTGGGTAAAAACTAACATTAAAATAATGAATTTAAATAGAATGTAAAGTAACCGAGTAAACAGCTCATAGTAAGGGTGAATATTGTGTCAGCTATATATGTGTGAATGGATCTGGGATCCAATGTAAAGTCATTTTCCTATTGTCAATAAAAATACTAGAAAACCAGTACTGCGGCTTGCTTTTTCCACTTAATTAAGTTTATCAAAGCTCTTCTTTTAGGTGATTATTGGCGTATATAGTCATTTCGAATTCTACCTGGATAGAAAGCATTCCATCTCTAGGTATTGTTCTGTGCTTGATGAGGTAATAGGATCCTTTTGTTTGGGGGTGGGAGGCATCACAGTTTCAGTGTTTATTCCCAGTCCAGACTCATCATGGGGAAGGAGTCTTCCATTGGCTTTGATTACTATGAAGAGAGAAGTTTCTAACCTGTTATATTTCTGCTTATAGTGGTTTGAAATTTAAGTTGAACTCTCCTCTGGACCAATGTTATTGCTATAGTAATCCAGCAGCAAAACACCAGGAGTTTGGAATTCCTCCAGCCCAAATAGCTGATATTTTGAGATTATTTTGTCTGCATGTCTTTATTACCATACTAATGCGACTGATTCGGTAACAGAACAAACCCTTTACGTTGCTTGTCGCCATATTGAGTTAGGACAGGTGTTGTAATGGCTTCTTACATGTAGTCTTGCCTGTGTCTGGATTATGCAGACTTTGCTTTTGAAACCAAAAATAATTATGGATTCTAAGACAATAGATTTATTTGGCACTTTTTTTTCTCTTAGTCAAATTTTCAATTCAGTTTGATGGACCACTGCACTTTATCAATGATCCTTTTTTTCTTCATTTGGCTTGCAGGTTTCTCTGGGCCACACTGGAGAATTAATACAACTTCTGAGGATAAGTTTGCAAATTGGGTGACCTCCATCCAGTATAGGGGCAGTAGCTACAGATCATCTTAAATGTTGACTTTTGTCAACGTTTGTGCATTGGTCACCAACACCAGCTTGTCTTGAACCAGGGTGTGGTATTAAAGTCTCTATATGCATACTGCACATAAGACAAGCTTCCTGAAATTTATCCGACATAATGAATAAAGTAAATGTATCAGAAGATCAAGAAGTTGTCTCTACAGTCTGAACATGAAAGTTATTCCTTTGAATTGAAATCTTTATATATTTTCTGTAATTTGATAAGAGTAGCCTGAAAATTGCCTATCATAATAATTATTTCCAGTTGATAGCCTACCAGAGTTTACTACAAGCTGCAAAGAACATGACAGCATGTGGTCACTCTCTTTAAAGGGGTTTTCATGTTTTCCATCCTCAGAAGCATGTATACTTGTTAAATGAACTCTGTAGAACAGGGGGTGACACTGACATTCTTGTATGTAAATAAAATAGACTCACAGGAGTAGCAGTTTGAATGCATGTGCAGCTCTCCTCTGTTGGGGTCATGACAAGCTATCATGTCAAATGCAGCAAAGTTTCGCCAGCTCTCATGAGCAGACAACGAACTGAACATTTAATAAATACGATCTCATTTCAGAAATTAGAAATAATTCAGGTTGGAGAGACCTCTAGTGGGCATTGCCATTTATATCTGATGATGAATCTGAAAAAAGATATAAAAGTTACTTAAAAATCACATTCTACCTTTCTGCAATGATACATTCTTTTTCAAATAAAGTACACCTTACCAGGATAGGATATTTGACATGGCCAAAATAGTCACTGTTCAGAAAAACAACAGCAACAAATTGAAGTTTTTAAGTCTGGATACTTAAGCTCAAAAGCCAACTGCATTTTTCCTTTTACTGTGCCACAGACCCAAAATAAATATGTCAGTGAAAAATTGACAAGTGGATATTTTTATCTACCTTATTTTTGTTCTCAGTAAAATCCCACTTAGAAATTAATTAGAATATAATTCACACATAAGACACTTCTCTATTATTATCTCCAATCAAAGTTTAACTGAATTACATCAAGGAAAATTTTGCAAAATGGGATACAATCCATCAATCAAAGATCCCTTTTAGCACACCCTCATACAGTATTGCCCTAGACACTGCTTAACAAATGCAATTAGTAGCCTGAGTAATTATGAAAAGCCAGGTCAAAGAAATAAGTCTTCACTTGCTCTTAGAAAGCTGCAAGTGTGTTGGAAAAGAGATAACAAATCGCAACAGCCTAGGAGTGCCCGTGGCAAGGAAGCCCTTCCCCAAAGAGTTTTGAGCTTTGCAAGCCACGTTTAGAACAGAAAATAAAGCCTGGCGAATTTCCTAATCTGTAGGAATATTATAAAATTCAATGTACTTTTATTTCTGTTTATTAAAATGCACATTTCAAATTATTTTATGTTGTAATACAATCTATGGTCACTAATTGTGTAGTAGTGACCTCTCGATGCTTAATCCTCCCTCCCTCGCAACTGCAAACTCTCTGAAAACACTGAAGGCCTTGTCTTCTTCCACTTCCGTAATCTAGTGCACCCTCACCTCCATACAATTTCTGTACCTCTTTAGTGCGCGTTCCCCCCCCCTCTCCCACGACTTCTTGAAAAGGCAACATGACAAGGATTCCGGAGAAAACGTCCTGCCCTGCTGCTGCAAACCCCTGGGGTTTTATTACTGTTACTGATAATTTCGATGGTCTCTCTCTATTTCTCTCTCTCTCCTTTGAATGCTCCCATTTCAGGCATTTTTTTCTATAAATAGGAGCCAATGATTCCAACAGGATTCTTTAACTGAGGTCAGTGAACTTGATTACAAAAATAAATAAATAGGTTAGCATTTCCTTCCATTAAGAATGTAGGCAAAAAAAAATATAGCAGGATGAAGAGTATCTCTAATGTAATCACTAAAAGAACTCAAAGATATTTTCATCTCTTATTACACTTGTGGGAGATATATCACATATTATTTAGGCACTATGTAATTATGGTAATTATTAGATCTGCCGATATAAATCTTGGGACTAAGAAAGAAGCTCACATATACTTAAAACTTTGTATTCCTTTTACTATGTTGATACTTATTTCAATATGATGGTTTTCCTTTTTACTCCTGTGAATTTGATTTTCTGTATCTGCACATTTTCAGATAAGGGCTGCTGATGCACCATCAGAAACTATTCCTTGAGATTCAAGAACCTGATTTTCTTTCTCTTATTTATTGCCCCCCTATTCCTTTTTAAACCCCCTTTCCTCTGTGCGTGATAAAACCACTGACATTAAAAGGACTCATGCAAGTTTTAAAGGGCCAAGGAGAGTAGGCCCTGAGCTATTGCCTCTAGAGTTGGTCCCAGGTAAGAGGTACAAGGGAGAAATAGTGCAGGGGCGGCTGCTTTGAAGAAGAGCGAGGAAAAGGCGCATCCTGGGAGGCAAATGGAAAGGCGGGGAGCACCGATGCTTGACTGAGAGTCAGCCCCAAGGCCTGCGGTGCTGGAGGATGTGGAGCTGAAGTCTGAGTGGTCATTCGCTGAATGGTAGCCCACAACCTCTCGCCCTGCTTCAAAGGCTGGTGTGAGGAGGAACAGAAATCAAAGCAACAGGTGGTGGAAGAAACTGAGTAAAAGAAATCACAGGGTTGATTTCTAGCTCAGCTACTGTCTAGCTGGACGGCCTTGTGCAGGCGACTTCACCTTTGAGCTTCCTGTTCCTCTTCTGTGACAGGAAGGAGACCAATTTGATAGTCTTAGGGTTTTCTTCCGATTCCATACATTTATGATTGATTCTAGGACAATTGATTGAAACTGTAAACTATGATAGAGGATGATTTACCAGAATTCACCTAACCTACTATGATACTAAAAAATCTTTTAAAAAGATCGTTTATTTTTTTCCATGATTTTTTTTCTTGATTAATCTTACATACAGGAAGTGTTCAGATATTAAATGCACAGGTTGGTGATTTCATACAGATACACACGCATGTGATCACCTTCCAGATCTGAGATGCAGAAAATTTATAGCAACCCAGAAAGATCCCTGTGCTTCCTCTCAATTCATATTCTCCCAAAATAGTCAGTCTCTGTCTTCTATCAACAGATTTTGCTGTTGTGATTCATAAAATGAAATCATACATAATGGATCTTCTGTATCTAGTTTCTTTCAGTTAATATTCTGTTTATGAGAGTTATTCAAATAAATGTGTCTAGGAGTGGCTTATTCTATCTATTTCAGTGCTGTGTTGTATTCCGTTATGTGAAGACACCCCAATTTATATATCTATTCGACTATTGGTGTACATCTGTTTTCTTTTCCCATGGGGGACTGTTATGAATAAAGGTGCTATGAACATCCTTATACATGTCTTTTGATGGACATATGCACACATGTCTAATTTTAGTTGATTTTGCCAAATGATTTCCAAAGCTGTTGCCATTAATCCTGCCACCAGCAGGATGAGAGAGTTCTAGTTGCTCCACATCCTCTCCCCTCAGTACTCAGTATTATCAATCCTTTTGTTTTTAACTCATTTCAGTGGATGTATATTAGACTCTCATGGTGGCATAAATTTACATTTCTCTGATAAATACTGATATCTTAAATCCCAAAGAGAATAATAATTGAAAAAAATAAAAACAACCACTATGTCTTCCAGATGCATTTTCTTTGTGTCTTCTTATTTTAAATGCATTAATAAAGTAAATGTAGATTATACAATTACACAGTTTTGATTCAATGCTTTAAAGGAGTTGTTAGCTGTTAAAATATAAATTATTAAATTAAGAACTGTCAGATGTTGGTCAAAGGGCACAAACTTTCAATTACAAGATGAATAAGCTCTGGGAATCTAATAAGTAGCATGGGTGGTAATGGATGTTTTAATTGATTTGATTATGGTAATCATTACACACCTTACACATACATCAAATCATCACATTGTACATGTTGAATATATAAAATTATTTGTGATTTTAATGTTTAAAAAATTTTAAAGGATGATAGGGAATGGAAAAAACATGAGAATGAGTCATGGAACTTTAGACATAAATGTATTATCTGTCACATGGTGCACTCCAAAAAATATTTGTGGAATAAACAAGTGAATCTGTCAAATGTTAAAAAAAAATAAAGAACTGTCAGTATTTAAGTTTCATCAGAGAGACTTCCATGAAATTGGTATCATCCTCCATTTTTATCCACCCTTTTGATCCACATCCCGGGCTCTAGATACCTGCACTGTGTGACATTGGAAAGTATTCTTTGGTTCTGATTATACCGTGGCTGGGGAAAAGATCTTCTATAAAAAATGAAAACGTCTAGGTAAAATAATTTCTTTGTATGTTTCTGGAACTGTCTTCTCTAAGCGATCGACTCTCTACCAATACTTTGTATTATTTTTGTGTTTCTTTATCCTGCCGTCAGTACTTGCTTTGCTTTCCTCCAGACCATTACTGTCATATCAGTGGCAGTTAAGAGACACCCATTTATTACAATTTGCAAGTACTAGTATGTTCTTGCCCCCACCCGGACTGTTTCCATTGCTTGCTGCCAAATGTTACCAGGTTTTTTGGATTTAAGAGACTAATTCAGCTGTCAGCCAGTTAAAGCGGCTATCCGACATGAGAAAACGGGTCTAAGTTGATATTTATTGTAAAATAATGCACACATTTTTTGAAAGACACGTTGCTATATGAATCTGTAATGCTACAGAATTAAAAGAAAATCAACCGGCCTATAGGTGATAAAGTCCTGCTGCTGACAATGCTACCTATTTTTAAAAGGCTTGCTCATAAACAGTTCAGACATAAATTGCTTATTTATGTATTTCCACAATTGCAGAATGTTTATCAGGACAAACACCTTTCTATCGCTTTTCACTAAGTAAAAGCTTCCATAATAACACCTATAAAAATTTGACATTACATGAATGTGCTTCTGAACCCATTGTTTCAGTTAACGATAGCCATATCACCACAATGATTGAGCCTTTATGCTGCAAGGTAATTGAAACATCTTAAAATTAACATTGTCCAATGCATCTATTAATAGTAACTGGCTTATCGTTTATACTAAGCTCAAATTCTTTGTGTATGTATAGTATGATAACAATTTGCACCACTATACTAGATTCCATTTAAAACGTCATCAAATTATAAATCTATCTAGTTAGGATGGAATTTCTGAGGGACTTTATGGTCATTTCTTGACAGTTTAGTATTCTTATATTGAGATTAAAAGGTGGCAACCATACAGTGCTGGCTTGTATAATACATCGTTAAAATCCAAAATGGAATTAAATTAGTTGCCCAAATGTAAAAGTCAAAAACTTTCACATTCCTCTCTACACAGGCACATTCCTATACTATCTTCTCTTTTTAAAGAGAAGAACGTGGAATAATTATATATATTTATGTGGTAAAATGAGATGATTCGATACATGTATACATTGTGGAATGAGCAAATCTGGCTAATTAACATATCTGTGACCGCACATACTATCTTCTCTGGAAAAATCAGGCCATCCCGATGAAGACTGACCTTCATCTTGCCAGATAATTATAATTCAAGACGTTCAGTTTTTTTCTCACATGCTGATTTCAAAAGAAATTTTTTTCAAAAAAAACTTACAATTCACGAAATAAGATATTTATATACAGTATAGAAATGAGACGTATAAGTGGAAAAAGTTTAGGCGGGTTAATTAAGAAAGTCATGCAGCTATAGCTGAGATTAAAACGAAAATCGTATGACTGCTGATTCTATGCTTTTATGAGAAACTTGCTTCCATGGCTGGATAGGTACTTTAAAATCAGAATACAAAATCTTTCATTTGTAGAATTTGTAGAACCCTCATAATTGCCCTCAAAACATATTGGAGTTTATTTGTTAGAGGCATCCCGAAATCTGCAGCTAAGAAAAAAAAATCCCCAGGGACTAATTAGTCAAAATTAAGAGCTTAAGCCTTGGAGTCAGGAAGATCTGGATTTAAATCCTAGCACTCTGGTTTATTAGCAGGGTAACCAGAACAATTTTCTTAAAGTCACTTTCACTATTCCTCTTCTCCCACATCCTTTAAATAAATTCATGACCCAACCTTCCATCATGCCCTCCATGATCTCCCCACTCCAGGTTCAACCCCCTCACCCCCAACCTTGCCTGAATTGTCGCTGCACCTCTGCCTTTTCCTTTGCTAACTTGCATCTATTCTCCCACCACCAAGGTGATTTTTTTTAAAACCTAAGTCAGACTTAGCAGAGCCATGATTCTGCTCAAAATGTGTAATGGAGTCCCTTTTTACTAAGAGTGAAAGTGTAAGTTCTAACTATGACCTCAAAGCCATGTGTGATGGACACACCTGACTCCTACTCTCTTGTTATTTCTTTGATCTCATTCTTTGCTGTGCTGACTTATTCTAGCCACACTGTATTTATCAATATTCCTCAAACACCTCCAACACACTCTTTCCTCGGGGCTTTTACACCTCCTGCTTTGAATTGTTTATTCAAATTTTTCTTCCTCTAGTTATTCTACATGGCTGATATTTTCAGGGAATTACTCAGAAGTCCCTTTCACAGTGGGTGACCTAATATGTATACAAATCCAATTTTTACCATACTCTTTCCGCCTCCTTTCTTGCTTTATTTTTTGGTCTAAATATTTTCCATTCTTTAATATGTTATATATCTTAGTTGTTTGTAATAGCTTATTTCCTATCTGTTCTTCCCCCACTGGAATATAAACGACACGAATGCAGATGATGGCTCATTGAGTATCACAGGGCCCAGAATAGTGGCTGTTACACAGTAGCACTCAGTAAATATTTACTGATGAGCAAACAAATAAAGGAATGGACCTCATGCCATCCTGTAATACCTCAGGATAACCCTTGTAAGGTGATTGTAAGATTTACTTGAGATAATATTTGTAAAGAATTGATCACAGTATTCAGATATATTGGGTAAAATGAAATTTATTAATAAAATTAATTTTACTTTTTATTTTTTAAAAATATGGCTACTAGAAAATTCAAAACTACATATTTGGCTTGCATCTGTGGCTTGAATAATCATATTTTTATTGAATGGCACCTGTGTGATTCCACATGAATTCCCTGATGACAGAGATGTAAGTGCACCGTGAGAGTGTAACCAGATCATAGGGAAAGTCAAGGAAGGTAGAAACTGATGGAAGAAGGAGGGAGAGAGATGGGGATATGTCAGTCAAGGTTGGAGCAGGAAGCAGATGGCACAGCCAACCAAGATAATAGAAGGATGTTTGCTAAAGGGGTTGTTTACAAAAATGTAGGCAGAGCATAAGAATACTATAAAAGATTTTTCAGTATACTTAGGTTTAAAGGGGTGAAAAGAGGGAGTAATTACTAGAACCTGGATGTAAAGGGACAGCCAGAGAGGACCACATTGTTAAGAGTAGTCACTTCCAGTCAAGACTCACAACTAGCCCAAAGGAGACCCTCCAGAGAGGGAACGTGGAGGGAAGTAATATCCTGACCTCATTCCCCTCTTTCATCTGATCTCCTTGAGAGCGCCCTGCTCCTGGACCCAGAGGAAGCCAGAGGAAAGCCTTTGAGGTTATCTATACAAGCCAGCCTCACCGACCAGAGGTATGGAAGAGTAGAGAATGGTCTTGAGAGACAAATGAGAAGTGTATAGCAAAGGGCACTCATTCTTATACAGTGCTGAATCTTCCAAGATTCACTACAGACCGCCCTTAATTTCCTTAGGTGTGGTGTAAGCCGCTCATGCATGCAAGCACTGAAAACATATAAATATGCATGTCTCACTTCTGAGTGAGCCTATAACATTGAAATGTGAGTACATATTTGGTCACAGCCAATAATCATAAAATCACAGTCCCATGTTAAATACAGTTCAAATCATCTCTTGGTCTTGAACTAATTCCTCTACCCATAATAGCTGCGGGGAGAACTGTGTTTATTCCATAGGTAACTGCAAATGAAAACGTTCTCCTCTGTTGAGTTTCTACTAGGCTACCTTCCTGTTCATCAGCAGATGTACAAGTGTTCCGCCGATATTAATTCTCAAAATAGTCATCAGTGCTCCTGTCCCTTCTCTCCCAGGTTCCGGCTGAGAAGTTGCTAGAGCACCAGAAGCAGCAAGTGGCCTGCACAAAGACATATTGCAAACTGCTATCAGGGCAGTGATTAGAATTTCAAGTTCCCAACTTCAGCTTAGACAGATTGACTGCACAGTGCCTCCAGAGAGAAACCACAGCTGGCTGGCAACCTCGGGCAGAAGGCAGCAGGATCTGGCTTGACCTCAGTGCCCTGAAGGATTTCCCTTGGGAACCCGGCACCCCCAGTGGAACAGACCTTTGACTGGCCTAATTACAGTAGACCTGGTCCAAAGCACCTCCCGACAAAGGGCAGCCTTCCCAGGAGATGAGTGAGTGGCTTGTTTCACTGTACTTCGCTTGTTTCCATTTCTTTGATAAAGTCACATACCGATCTGCAGCTAAACACATTGCTGTTTAGGGGAAATCACGAATTAATGAAATGTGCTTCAGCGTTTATTGCTACATGGAAAATGTGTTGTACCGGCGAGCAGAAACACCGTGGTGATTACAGTTAATAGAATCAGGGCTCCCTGATGTTTCTCTCAAACTGTCCTTGTCGCATCGCTACAGAAGTACTCTGCCAATTTAGAACTTCTGACACTGGAGAGTTCAAACCTAGTGATGACTCTGGTAAGAACTAATTCCCGTCATTATCTGTCATTATCTCCTCTGAAAACTTCTCTGTTTAATGTTTGGTATCTCTTAACACAAGTCTGGCTATTTCTCTGCATTTATGTCAAAATAATTTAAAATAAGAGAATGGCAGACCACATCAGGTTATTGCTCACCCTCCGTGCCAGTTAGTAGATCAAAGTTGCTGATCTGAATTTCCTGAAGAGAAAAGGACAGGCAAATGCTATCAGGCAAACAATGCAAGCGCTTTTCAATATAAATGAATAGATTAACTTAGCTTTTGTTGTGTAAGAAGCTAATTCTTCTTTTTAAAGAACAAGGCAAATTTATGTAGAGCCTCCTCTGAATGATTATTATAGAATATATGGGAATGTAAAAAAATGTAGATAGAGGTTTGATCTCAAGATGACAGTCTAAAGGGAAGGATAATTCTTGATTTAGTCAACAACTTGACATTGAGCAAAGTTGTATGCTAGATGCCAGGATACAACAGGAAATGAGGCTGTCCTTGCCCTCAAGGTACTGACAGTCTAGCCTTCGATGTGTATGCTCTAAACAAAATAGGAAATAGGAAGCCAGTCTTAGGACGGGAACCATGGAAAGAGGGTCAGATGAAAAAGTACATTGTTTATTGGACAGGGTAATTGGGAACAAATCCTATAGGGAAATGGAGAAAGCAGGATTGGGTAAAATGAAACACAGGGCATAGCTGATCTCATAGGCTAGAACTTGATTGATCATTTGGCATTGTCCCAAATCGAGACAGGGACCATGCCCGGGAGAGGAGTCTTAAGCAAAGACGAGGTGTCTCCCATGAAGGGAGCAAAGTCCAGGGAAGTTCACAGCTATAAGCCATCAGCTACTACCTTCTTGGCAGCTGCTAGTAGCTTGTCCAGAAGACCATATCTGTGTGGCACAACATCAGACTCAGTGTAGCTTGACACTTGTTGCTTACATCCACTTGCTTCTTATAGTTTGATCATCTTTTCTGCAAGCAATTTCTCTGAGTAGTATCCTTTCCTGGTGGTATCCCGGTGGCATCCTTTCCTTCCTCTCATAAGAGGAGGGTTACCAGGATGAACAATAGTTTCCCGCATCGCACTGGTCTTGAGCTTACACGTGTGCTCCTGGTCACCATGTCCTTCTCGGGCCAAAGCAGCTGCACTTGTGCATTTACTGGTCAAATTCAGCAGGGAAATACCAAGAGTCTCTCCAGTGAATCACTGAGTGCCAAACACACTCTTCACTGACTCTTTATGTAACAGCAGTCCTATATCTTCCTCACGATCAGGTCCCCTGCCAATTTGTCAACTCCCTTCCTTATTTCTGAAACTCACAGCATGAGTGCTCAAAGTGACCAAACAGCAGCCAAAGCTGTGCGTTCAATGGGAATTTTACCATGCCCTGTAGACCACAGAGCCTAGACCTAATGAAACAAGGAGGTCAAGTTCCTATGTAGGTCACTAGGAATAATGGCAACTGGGGTCGCACTTACTTTTACCCCTTGGGAACTGGGCCCAGATAGTCTACCTATTGGGAACATGGCATCAATCATGTTAGTTGATTTAGGATGTATATCTCATCCTGAAGGATGGCTTCTCATCCTCACAAGGAATTCTGTTTTTGCTGGTATCTCAACTGCACCTTGAACAGTTCTATCGTTCACTTCTGAGTAGTGCAGCATATGTTAAAACTCGGGGATACAATAGCCAGATGCACAATGCCAGATTTCCTTTGCTGTAAAGCGGATGACTTTAGTTCAGTGCAACACCAGTGGCTCTCTCGTGACCTAAAATTATGTCTTCCAGTATTGTTCTTCTTAGGATTGAGTTGTCTATCTTCAACTATTTGCATTTTCATATAATTTTAGAAAATGTGTGTCAATTTACACACAGAAACACAGGTTGCCATAATCTAAAAAAATTATATTGAATCTACAGATCAACTTGGAGAAAATGGATATCTTCACAATACTGGGCTGTCCAATCTATAAATATTATACATTTCCTTATTTATTTAGGTCTTTAATTTCTCTCAATAACACGTACATAGAGGTTTTCTATATACTGGTTTGTTTCTGGATATTTGATGTATTTTATGTTATTGACAGAATACCTTTTTTTCATTTTATTGTTTATTTTTATGTACCTGCTCTATAGAAATATAATCATTTTATACTGAGCAAATATTCAACAAACTTGCTAAGCTCACTCGTCAAATGTAATAGTTTGCAGATTGCAGATTTTTCTGGATTTTTATAAGTGTGTAATGTGCAAATATTGAAATTTTTGTATCTTTCTTTTCTACCCTTATATATGATTTTTCCCCTTGATTTATTTCACTGGCTCAGATCACTAGGACAATGACGATTAAAGCAGTAAGAGTGAGCATCTTTGTCCTCATCATAATCTCAAAGAAAGAGCTTTAAAATTTTTACCATTCAATATGATCTTTGCTGCAGAAATTCTGTAGCTATCTTCTATCAGATTTAGAAAGTGCCCATCTATTCCTAGTTCACTAAGAGTTTTTATTATAAAGGTGTATTTCATCTTATCAATTGCTTTATCACATTTTTTGCAAGATCATATGCTTTTTCTCCTCGATTTTCTAAGTGCAATCCATGAGATTTGTTGACCTTTTTAAATGATATAAAATCTTGGATTCTTGACTAAATACCTCTAGATGTGCCTGATGACAAAAATAGAAATATTTCTGGCTGGGTGCGGTGGCTCACGCCTGTAATCCTAGCACTCTGGAAGGCCAAGGCAGGCAGATTGGTTGAGCTCAGGAGTTCGAAACCAGCCTGAGCAAGAGCAAGACCTCGTCTCTACTAAAAATAGAAAGAAATTAATCGAACAACTAAAAATATATAGAAAAAATTAGCCGGGCATGGTGGCGCATGCCGGTAGTCCCAGCTACTTGGGAGGCTGAGGCAGAAGGATCGCTTGAGCCCAGGAGTTTGAGGTTGCTGTGAGCTAGGATGACGCCACGGCGCTCTAGCCTGGGCAACACAGTGAGACTCTGTTTCAAAAAAAAAAAAAAAAATAGAAATATTTCTGAGCCTTGACATAAGTATAAAGATATTTTGCATGAGGAAAGTGACACCCGTAATTATGACAAAGAGAATAAATTATGGCAGGTTGAATCCTGGTCCCATTCTTCCCCTCTTTCCCACCCTCACCCTGTAGTAATATTAGTTTTCCATGTAGCTCCCATAGCCTCATTGATGATGGAGAACACTTAACAACCCCATCACTTTGGACTTGCCAGGGAGCTTTGGTAAATGGGTGTTCAGCAGAGGTAATATAGGAAAATCTTGAAATGTGTTTGCATAGTTGGTTTTGCTCACTTATTTTTCTGTCATTACCAAAGAATAACATAGTTTGGGTAACTGTTGCCCATTCTGTCTGTATTGCAAAATGAAATAAGTAGAGCAGAGTGACCTGTGCTGGTACAGACATGCAACGTAAAACAGAGCTACAACCAGGTGACCTGTACATACACAGCCTTAAGCAGAACCACCCAGACAGCTTGTAGACATGCAAAAAAAAAAAATAAAATAAAAGCTCACTGTTATATGCTTCTGAGATTTTTATGGTTGTTTCTTATGCAGCATAATGGCGAATACAGCTGACTAATACATTTGGTGTGAGTGATGATGTTTTATTAAATGCCATACATTCAATATAAAATACTATAGAGATTCTGTAGAGATGTAATGATTTTCCTCCATAGAAGATTTACTTTACCCTTTGACATGCAGTGGGATGGGGCAGATCATCCAAATCTAATAATTTTGGGCTGAAATATCATCTTTTGAAGGTTCTTTCTACCACTGATTAACTCTTACTTCTAAAGAGAAGCTCTTTAGGATTCCAAACAAGAGTTTTGTGTGTTTACTAGGATTTCTCCTCCTTGACATATCATGAACTAGAGTTTTTGTCTCCATAGCAATGTGAAACTTCTGGAAACTACTTTGCTTCTCAGTAAGTTTCTACTTAGCTTCTTAGCCTTTCACACTGTTTAGCTGACATTCAAGAAATGCCCTAAGGGAAAACCACTGTAATGTCAATCTCACTTATATCATACCTTCTTTTCCTCTAGAATCTTAGCTTCTCATGCTGACTGGTTTGGCAGATCATTAATCCAATATTTGTCTTCCCAGAACTTTGAAAATACTGAATATTCTGAAGCCTTTACTGCCTCAGAGCAATTGGGATCTTCTCAGCTTCTCAGTCTCTTTTCCTCCTTCAAAAGTCAGCACATGTTCTGGAACATGTGGAACAGTGGAACTTTCCCTCTTTTGTAGCTGTTTGCAATCCTACAACTGCCTTATGACAAGCCCTAAGTTAGTTTGCTGTGGAAGAGGACTCATACAGACGCCCTAGTGAAGAGTCTTCCAACTGCCAAGCGTGGAAGTGAGGCCAGCCAACGCCGAGTTCCCAGCCAATTCACGACCTGCCTACAGATGCATAAGGGAGCCTGGCAGTGGTCAGCCATCCTGGTCCAGACCAGATGAATGACTGAGCTACCCCTGAAGAATTGTGAGCTAAATACAATGGTGCTTCTTTAAATTTGTGGGTGGCGTGTTTTAGGGCAAAACTTAACTGATCTAAGGCTTATATGAATGGGCAAGAAACTAGAAGCCAGTGTTGGAGGTTAGAGAAACAGAAGCTAGCAACACTAGTCTGAAACACTGGGGTATCTGGAAAGAACAGAGCTCAAGGAAAACTTACAGAAACCATTGTACATTGCACCAAAGTGGATTCACGTAGTGTGCATTCGAGTTCTGTGAAGTTGCCTTTTTGGAGGAAGCCGCCAAATCAAACTGATGCAACCTCATGAAGAGGATGGCTTTCACTTTTACCTCCCAAATCTCATGTAAGTGATACTAATCACCGATTCTATCCTGAAACCATGCAAAAAAAAAAAAAATAGACTCTGGGAAACATAATTTCTAGCCTTAGCTAAAAGTAGGAGCAGTGCCACGTTGACAAAAGACAATCCAGCCCACATATTTACTAAGCATGTGACCTTGAGAACGTTACACTCTATGTGTCAGTTTATAAAATGAACATTATAGGAATTAATTTCATTCAATGGGAAGAATTATATGAATAAATGAAGATTTGGAAGACTGCCAGGTATCTGGCAAGTACACAATAAATGATAGCTATTATTATTGCCCTTTTGTATTCTTCTTCTTCAAATCCAGAATAGCACTTTGCACACAGAAGATATTCATTACATTTTTAAAATATTAAATACTGTCTCACTGTCTCATTCCTTTTTGAGGTGCCCACGAAAATATCTCATGAATAATCTATTTTGGAATTTGTTCCATTCTGGTGGCCAGAAAGTATTTGTTTTTTTATTGTCATGCTTGGCACTGAGTCAGCTTAGGCCAAGATCAATCTAGCCTATTTTCAGAATACATCTGTTCCATTTTTAAATGGTGAATTTACTGATTTTTAGTTTTGGAGTAATTATCTTATTTCCCATTATCTCTCAAAGACTTCTAAAATACTTCAAAATTCTATCTGCAAATATATCCATACTCTGAAGTGTAGCTCTTGTGGGCCAGGAGGTTAAAACCCCTGGAGGAGTGAGTTATTCATTTCATCCCATCCCCTTTGTATTCATTCTTCAACATATGTAAGGACAGTTTGTATTTCACTGCGGTTCATCTCTAGTTTCATCTGTTTCTGGGTATACTCCAGACTCTAGCCGTGAACATGCCATGTTCTTTTGCATGCAGGTATGTATATTTTTTGTTTTTTTCTTTCTTTCCGGAGCATCTAATTCTCTTCAATTGGCTAGCTCCTTTTCATTCTTCAGAACTTTAATCAGGCTGTCATGTCCTCCGGGAAACTTTCCTTAGCCTTCCAACATTGAGTTTGGCACCCTGCCTGTGCAAAGTGATCACTCACACCATCTTCCACCCCCATGGATGGTGAAATCTAGAAAGTCAGGAGCTGGATTCATATTGGTCCATGTTATATCTCCTCTTCATAGGTATGCAAGCTCTATAGAAGAAATGCTTGGGTTTAACCACTGGCTATCATATATTAACTATGTGATCTTGGACAAGTTACTTAACTTTTCTAAGCCTTGGTTTCCTCCTCTCTATAATGATCTTATGTCACAGGATTGCATAAGGATTAGACAAGATGCCTCATATAAAGGATTTTGAATGCCATGTATGACACGTCATAAGCACCTGATTCGTGTTGGTATCAAATAAACACAATGCCTCTTGTGTAGTAGGTGTTCAATAAATCTTCAATTATACTGACACTCACAAACATCTTGATTACTTGACCAGTTTCTTTAGTGCTGCTTTTCCCAAGATCCTATCACTTCTATTTCTTTACAAAGTCATTTCTTTTAAACAGAAATTAAGTACAAAATAGAAGCTTCTTACTTATAACTGTAAGACATATGGATATTTTAAGACAAGTGAAAATTTTAGCGTACTCCTAGCAGCATATAAAAGGAGAGCCAAATCCCAGGGTCAGTTCTGTAAGCAACATATACCTGATACTTGCATTTAGCTAAACTATCTGTAGTAAAAACTTTTCTTCAGACACAGATCTAGGTACCTAGATCACTTAATTATTTCTCCATCTTTTGGGAGCTCTTTTGCTTCCCCCACATGTCATACCATACTTTCTTCCTCTTGGAAGGGGTCAGTTGGACCCCTGCTACTGGTAGCTCTGGTTCCATGACACTATCAAATTTCTGGCCACCTTTCTCTCTGGGAAGTTTCGCCACCAGCATTCTCCTCCTTTTAAAATCACTACTTCAATTGCCTTGAAGATGCCTCAAGCATCTTTTCTTCACTTACTGGAAGGAGCCCAGAAATACGTGGACTGTGCCAGTAACCACTAGGGTACCAAGTTGGAAATACCCCTTTCTTACATTCTCAAGGAAACCATGCTTGAATATCATTCCATAGTTCCCCAGAGAGGAACAAGTCAATGTCCTCAAACTACCAGGAACTCATATTAATAATATCTCCTCTCTCTCTTTTTTTGCAGCTTTCTATACATCCATTTCCTGTGAAACTTTAGATGGAGTTACCCGGTGGAACTAAAATGCACTGAGCTCCATGGGTTAACATCGCTTCACAGTTCAATTCCCCTGATTTGTTCTGAGGAGGGTGAAACAGGCTTGGCACAGCTGTTATGGGGAATTCTATGGGGAGTCCACAAGAGATGAATGGATAATGCTCGTTTAACAGCTTTCAGAGAGCTTGCATTTGCAATGGACATGAAGATTCTGTCATGTGTACATGGTATTCCCTTGCTAGAGTCTCAGAAGACTGAGAGAGGTCAAAATTGACATTTAAATTAATATTTTATGTCTCTATTATGTAAAGGAATTTCTCAGTTTCATTAAGATTTAATATTTGATATCATTTTATACTAACTTTTTTCCTAAATTAAATGTCATAATTTTAGCTGAGATTTTCGAAAGACAATAAAATGGCTAAATTTTAGTTCAGATAATGTTTTCTCTTCAGCTGTTGTAATTTTCATGAATGTACGTATTATGTGCTAATTGAGAGCAGGTTACTAATCAAAGGAGATCAAGCCTATTAAAGAAAGAAAGAAAGAAAGAAAAGGAATCCTCTTGATATGGTGCCATGCACAAAACGGGTATAAAATATTCAATTAAGCAAAAACAATGTAATGGCAGAGTAACTACTTCTCTACCTCATCCTCAAGACTGATATTAAAGAAAAGTGACACAAAGGATCTGAGAAATTGTCAAGGTAATCTTTCAACAGAGCAGCAATTATAGAAACTAAATCAGAGAGGAATGGAAAGTATTGAACAGTGAGGAATATAATCCATATATTTGAGACATGGAAGGGGAAATGGAAGAAGAACACATAGTAAAACTATGGTGAGGTTCTGAGATAAATGAAAAGCTTTGATGGGGGTTGAGAAACCTGTGTGTTTTTGCAAGGAAGGAATTAAAGGACTGAGAAAGATATTGCAGATTTTCAAGAAAGTTCACATAAGAGAAGTAGATTGGTTAGCCTTAGAAATGAATGATATTTTGGTCATCGTGAGTCAGTTTGACCAGAGGAATTAGGGGATCCCTATCTCAGAAGACACGAAATTTATTAAGTCTGTACTTTCTAGACCATGTGTGTAGAGACTTTGGGCAGAATGTATCAATATACTTGAGAACTCTGAGTACTGTCTCTTCAAGACTAGTTAAAGAACAAACCCAATTGCCCACTTTAACATCATTTGCCATCTCTGGACCTGTGTATTGATTATCTTCCAGTCCTTGCTGAGGAATGACAAAAATACTGTGCTAATACTTTTTTTATGCCTTCTGCTCTAAAGATCTTCATATCATTGTCCTTGAAAGATGTCAAAATTGGTGTGTAAGCAATGGGGAAGGAAACTCATTTCCAGAAATGATCTTGTTTTCTAGAAAGCCAACATTGCTACTTTGCCAAATTTCTAGATTAAAGTTGTAAGGAAAAAAACTGTCTCAAGGGGTTGTAAAAAGCAGTAAGTACTTTACATAATATTACAAACACAAAAAATAAAGTGAAGAAAACAACTTTGAGTCAGCTTCTAAAAATATGCTAAAAGCATTTTCTTCAAGCAGTCCTAAAATGCTCAGTTTGTGGGATTGCTTCAGTGAGACTGAAATTTTACTGCTGATCAAATCTTAAAATGCAGAATTAGAAGTGAAGTCTTGATATTAATACACTATGGTAAATCCCTTGTATTTAAATGAAGAAAAGCTGAATAATTAATTAAATGGCGGCACTGACATTGCAGCATCTAATACCAGTAGTGATAGCCTAAAAACACACGTGCCTCCGACAATCACAGGTGCTACTGCTTAATATGCTGGGCTCTGAAGAATGTTTATTTCAGTCGTCTAAGGTCACTATTAAAATCTGATTAACAAAACACCTAGTAATAGATTCTATTAGTAATTACATTCTTTATAAAACTTAGGATTTAATTTGAATTGCCAGAACTTTATGTTATGATGATGGTATTTGTTTTAGACCTCAGCCTTGGTTCAATAATGATTTTATTATTTGGCCTTTTGGTATTTGGCTAAATGGGTAATTAACGTAGCTTTAATGTTTTTCCATAGTTCTTAGGAGCTCAAGGAAAGGCTTTACTTTTTCAGCAGTTTAAACAGCTTTTTCCCTCCCCAATCATCCATGTTGACAAATACAACTGAAAGTCCTTTGCGACGCATTATTTTGGAGTGGGAGGGGCTGCAGGAATAAGCAATAAGCATCGATCCTTCTCAGATTCTCCTCATCTGTCTCCAAGATTTCAAAATATGATGCTATCATTTTCTACCTCAAATGAGTATGGATGGGAAATACGGAACTGTCAATGACCTCGTTTGATCACTGATATGGTCATGAATCCGTGTGGCCCGCGTCTTGCCCAGTTTGGAATCTGGGTTCAAGGGGACGTCAAGGAACAGAATCACAAGTCGCAGCATCTGTCCACTAAGCAGGACATGCGCAGTCCTGACTCCTCTCCAGGGCTGTCTTTTTACATATATTGTGTTCCGCTCTCTGTTTAGCCTTCCCCTGCAGGTTACTCCCTCAGATGCAGGGCTCACTCCCAACTGGTGTGTTCACTTTTAAGCCTAACAGGTTAGAACCGGGCACTTAATTTTTTTTTTGGTTCAACTGCTTCATTTTGCTAAGCGAGGCTACATTCAGTAACGAACAAAATAAATCAATATCTAGTAACGAATGTAATTTTTTATCTACATTCTTGTGTCAGTTATTTATTTATTGCCTCTCAGCTCCAAATTCATACTTTTGCCTGATCCGTGAAATGGATCTGGGCCCTTGGAATATTTTTGTCTGCTGGCACAATGTTAAGGCTTGTCAGTAGAGGGCGCCAGAGAACCACTGCAGGATACCAGGGATTTGTTTCCTGGTTCTGGTGACTGTTCACCCAGCTCCTGCAGGTCAGCCGGCTTCTTCAGTGCTCAGCAACCACAATGCATCATAGTAAACAGCACCCAGGGGCAGCGGCTTTCCCCAGCACCTCTGTCTCTGCTTCTTGTGGTTTTATGTTGGAGTGTCTCCAGTAAGACACATTCTTGAGAACAGATTTTACTGCTACTCTAGTAGGAGAGTGTCTGGCAAATTCCAGAGGGCAGGATTCAGCAATTTCTGCCAACCCCTCTGCCATTCAATAGGCCACAGCTGTCTCCCTCCAACAAGGTCTGGATCTCAGCCCTGTGTGGCAAGTGGGAGGGGTGCTTTTCTGTGGATGTCAGCCCTAGCGGTAGTAGCTGCTCCTTAAATACAACACCCTTACATTATTAGGAGTTATTTTTACTGCCTGCTAGCCAGTCCCTTATTACTTCAGTTTTTCATTTAGTAAATAATTCTTTTTATTGAATTTTCCTTGTCCAAATTACTGTGTTGTCTCTCTACTCTTTGAATTCACACTGATACTATCTTCTAGTCAAACACTAAATTCTAAACCTAATAACCTTCAAATTAAATTCCCTCATTTTTCATCTTCCTAAAAAATTGAAATATTTACTTTTATGCAGCACATTCATGAGAGCAATTGTCACTCAGGAGGAAGAGGAAGGAAATGGAAGCAAGATGGAAAACTTCTTTCTTACCTTTTATATTTTAATTATTTCATTAAAAAATATTTGCAACAATACTTCTATAATTGCCAACGAAGCACTAATTGTGAAAGAATTATCCTTCCACTGTAACTAACTGGAAAATCAGAGAGAAATACATAAAATAATGATTTGGGGGCATCAAACAATAGCCACTATATAACAATGATGACTTGGAAAAGGAAATCAAATAAGATAAATTCTATGATTGGCCCAGCCTATTGCCTGGAGGCAATTGTTAGGACACAGTGCAGGGAGGGGAACAAAGTCTGACAATCTCATTGGACTGAAAGGACAGAGAGCTGAGTTTGGATAAAAAAGGTCTGCACAGAAAGAGAGCTCTAGAAATTTGCATACAAGATCCCCTTTAGTCTCTGAGAACTAATTTGTGCATGAGTGGGGCAAAATTTTTCAAGGAAAGAATACCTGGAAAACATTAGGTTGAATAATTCACGGAGTTCACACAGAGCTGGGATTATTTGCATTTCCACCAGTCAAAGTGGAAAGGCCTTGTAATAGAGCAATCGATAAAATTTTCTGAAGGGACACACCTAAGTAGTGAGGCAAAAGTAGACCAAGATTAAAGTGTGTAATAATGTGGCTTAAAAGAAAGCCTCAAAAGGATAATAAAATTGATCCCCAATACATGCTTCTGTGGAAAAAATGAAATCAAACACCAGCAACACAAGTTAACAACATTTAATAATAAATAAAAAAATGCCAGACACACAAAGCAATAATCCACAGAAATAGATGATGAAATTATACACAAGAACCTTGAAATGGTTATTGGAATCTAAAGACATGTTTGAAAATTTGAACAATAATATTACTACAATGAAAAGATAGAGACATAAAAATACCCATATGAACTTCTAGAAATGAATGATTTAATATTGGAAATTTAAAAATTGTACTAGATTTGATTAACAGAAGGATAGTCACCAAAAAAGAAAAAAATCAGTAAACTTCAAAGTCTAGCAATATAAAATATTCAAAGCAAAGCACTGAGAAAATGGACTGAACAAAAAAAGGTACAGAACTTCAGGGAGCTGTAGGACAATATTAATCTTTCTAATACATGTGTCATTGGAGACCCAAAAGCAGAGAAGTAAGCAGAAAAAATACAGGAAAAAATAATGTAAAAATACTCTCAAATCTAATGAAAGCTAAAACCACAGATCTAAGAATTTCAACAAACTAAAGGAGAAAAGCATAAAGAACACCATATCAATATGCATAAGACACTAATTGCTAAAAATAAGTGATTAAAAAAATTCTTAAAAGCAGCCATGGAAAAAAGACACATTACAAAAAAACACAGATAAGAATGACAGAAGACTTCTCATTAGAAACTATGTGAGCCAGACATGAATGGAGAGACATCTTTAAAGAACTGGGGGGAAAAAAGTTGTTAATCTAGAGTTTTTTAAACAGTTAATGTATTTTTCAAAAATGAAAGCCATATAAAGACACTCTCAATCAAAATAGAGTTTTGAGAGGTCTCATCACCAGCAGATTTGCAGTACTAAAAATGTTAAAAGATTTTTTCAGGGAGAAGGAAGATGATAACATGTGAAACATTTGATTGGCACTAGGAATAAAAGAGTGTCAAAAATGGTACTTATGCCATTATTGGCATATTCATGGTCTATAAATATTCTTTATCCTCACTGTTTAATCAAGCTTTCACTGAAAATACACACAGTATCTTGATAGAATTCACTATAAATTCATGTAAGTCAGTATAAATAAACCAGGGTTTACTGATGTTTAACAATACTTTTTTTCATTATTAAATCATTTCTGAAAGTATTTCCTATAGTACAATTTCTAGTAATTATGAAACCTGCTTTGCCATTTTTCCTTACCTTCCAATCCCTTTAACTGCCATGGGGAAGATTTGAAGAATAAGAGAGATAACTAAAAATTCTACAACTATTAAACAGTCTATGGTATATTCAGAAATTTAAAGGAACAAACTATGGTCACATGCAACTATCTGGATTATCCTCAAAAACATAATGCCAAGTGAAAAAGGTCAAGAATAAAAGACTTCATAATGCATAATGTATAATTTTCTTACATAAAATTTTAGAATAGGCAAGACTATAGGAAGAGAAAGCTACATTACTCTGTACCATGTGGTGTTAGCACAACAGACTAATAGAACAGAATAGAGTCCAAAATTAGACCCACACATATATGATCATTGATCTTCAACTAAGTTTTCAAGCAAATCCATTGAGGTAAATGTAATCTATTGACAAATGCTGCTAGAACAATTGGATATACGGTTAGAATAAATTGAATCTAGATCCTTATATTACATGTAAAAATTAACAAGAAATGGATAGTAAGTCTAACTATAAGAGCTTGGTCTTAAATTACTATAAGGTAGGCAAAGATTTTCAGATATGGCACAAAAAGAATCAGCCACAAAATAAAACTGTGAATAATTTGGGAGTTTATTAAAATTAAAAACTTTTGCTCTTTGAAAAACATTGCTAGCAAATTACAAGAGCAAGCCACACTGGGAAAAAATATTTACAACACATATTTCTAATAAAGGGTTTATATACAGAATATCTAAGGAATTCTTACAAATCTATATCAAGATGTCAAACTACATGATAAAAATATTGGACAAAAAATAAAAGAAGATATATGGATGGCAAAGTCAATGCAATCCCCATTAAAATACAAACATTATTTTTTGTAGACCTTGAAAAAATAGTTCTACACTTTGAATGGAAGCATAAAAGACCCTGAATAGCTAATGCAATCCTACGCAATAAAAATAAATCAGGAAGCATCACTTTACCAGATTTCAAGCTGTACTACAAGGCTATAGTAACTAAAACAGCATGATACTGGCAGAAAAACAGAGACATAGACTTATGGATCAGACAGAGAACAGAGATACAAATCCATTTGGTATTTCCATCTGGTCTTTGACAAAGCACACAAAAACATACACTCAGGTAAAGGATTCCCATTCAATAAATGGTGCTGGTAAAATTGGATAGCTACATGTAGAAGGCTGAAACAGGATCTGTACCTCTCACCTCTCACAAAAATTAATTCTTGAAGGATAGCATACTTAAACCTAAGACATGAAACTATAAGAATTCTAGAAAAAAAGATTGAAAAATCACTTAGAGATAATTGTCCTAGGCAAAGAGTTTATGAAGAAGATCCCAAAATCAATCACAGCAACAAGAAAAATGAATAAATGGGGCCTGATCAAATTAAAATGCTTCTGCACAGCCAAGGACACAATCAATAGAGCAAATAATAACATACAGAATGGGAGAAAATATTTGCTTGCTACACATCCAATAAATGGCCCATAACTAGAATCTATAAAGAACACAAGCAAATCAGCAAGAAAAAATCAAACAGCCCCATTAAAAAGTGGGCAAAAGACATGAAAAGAAACTTTTCAAAAGAAGATGGACTAATGACCAACAAACGCATGAAAAAATACTCAATGTTTCTAATCATCAAGAAAATCACAGTGAGATATCACCTAACTCTAGTGAGAATGGCTTTTGTCAAAAAGTCCCAAAACAACAGATGCTGGTGAGGCTGTGTAGAGAAAAGTACACTTATACACTGTAAAAGTACACTTATACTCTTATACACTATGAGGCTGGGTAGAGAAAAGTACACTATACACTTATACACTGGGACTGCAAACTAGTATAACCTCTATGGAAAATATTGTAGAGATACATCAAAGAACTAAAAGTAGTCCTACCATTTGAACCAGCAATACCACTACTAGGTATTTACCCAAAGGGAAAAAAAAGACACATTATAAAAAAGACCCTTGCACTCAAATGCTTATAGCAACATAATTCACAATTGCAAAGATGTGGAATCAACCCAAGTGTCCATCATTATATGAGTGAATTAATAAAATGTGGTATCTGTATACTCTGGAGCACTACTCAGCCATAAAAAATGGTTATCTAGCATCTTTTTTAACAACCTGGGCCATTCTTCTTAGTGAAGTATTGCAAGAAAAACAAACAACACCTGTACTCAATACTAAATTGAAACTAATTGAGAAACACTTATGTGCACATATGGAAGCAAAACTCAAGCAAATCAAGTAGGTGGGTGGGGATGGGAAAATTTACACCTATCAGGTGCCAATGCACACTAACTGGGTGAAGAGGACACTTATAATTTAACTCAAACTGTACAAAAGCAAATTATGTAACCAAAACGTGTACTCTCATAAAATTCTGAAATAAAAAAAAGCTCAACATCTTTAATCTTCAGGTAGATGCTGATTAAACTCTGAAGAGTTACCATTACATACTCATTTTTATGACTAAGATTCAAAAGACTGACCATACCAAGTGTTATGAAGGAAGTAGAGTCCTTAGAACTCCCAGATACTGCTGCCAGAATTGTAAAATTTTACAATTACTTTAGAAAATGGTTTGAAAGGTTTTTTTTGATTGTTAACTATACATTTACTACATGACCCAGCAACCCAATTGTTAGTATTTACCCTTGAGAAATGAGCACATACATCTACATGAAGACTTATACTCACATATCCCTAGCAGCTTTATTCATAATAACCAAAAAATGGAAAAACAACAACAATATTGATTAAACAGGAAACTATATAAGCACTTTAAGCTATTTCATTTCAGTCATAATACCTATAAAGAGGTATTATGGCCTATAAAGAGGCCATTTGTCATGAGGAGAAATGAACAAGTAGCAAAATTGAGTAATTTGCTCAAAGCCATAGACAAAATTGTCAGAGACAACATTTCCACTCATCCCTGTTTATCCCTGAACTATTTTATGATGCTGATAGTAGCAGGTAAGTGCAGGTTCTCTGCTAAGTGCCTTCCAAACATTATTTAATCCTCAATAACATCTTCCAGGCATTATTAGCTTCATTAATAGATTAGGAAACTAAGATTTAGATAGGTAGGTTAGTTAACTTGACTGATGTTTTACAGCTAGTAAGTAGTGAAGAGATTTGATTTTCAAGCATTTGAACCCTGGTGTATGTGATCCAAAAACCTGTGTCCTCATACCCTGATTTCCTCTACTATAGTCAATTTTATATATCAATTTGACTGGGCCACGGAGCACCCAGATATTTGGTGAAACATCATTCTGGATGCATCTGTGAACGTGTTTTTGAATGAGATTAACATTCGAATGGATAAACCCAGTAAAGCAGATTGCCCTGCCCAAGGTGGATGCGCCTCATCCAATCTGTTGAAATCCTGAATAGAGCAAAAAAGCTGAGTGAGAAAGAAGTCTCTTTCTCTGCCTGACCATCTTTGAGTCGGGATATTGGTCTTTTGCCTTTGGACTCAGACTTTAACTTACATCATCAGCTTTCCTGGTTTTCAGGCCTTAGGACTCAGACCATCAGCTGTCCTGGCTGTCAACTTGCCAACTGCAGATCTTGGGACATCTCAGTCTTTGTAATCACATAAACCAAATACTAATAATAATTTCTTCTTTATAGTAACTCTTTATATATATGTGTGTGTGTGTGTGTGTGTGTGTGTGTATGTGTGTGTGTATCTCCTATTGATTCTATTTCTGTTTCTCTGGAAAATCCTTAAGGAGGAATTTCTCCATAAAAAAAAAAAATACCCCTTTGCCAGGTAATGCAATGCAGACATGAAGAAACAACTCCTTACTAAGGAATTGTGGAAGGTCTTAATGAATTTTCAATACAGATCATGATGTATTAGCAGACCTTAGAAGAAGACACCAGTGAGTTTTCGTTTTAATCAAAGATTTAATAAAGAAAAAATATAAATAGTAAATAAAACAAAAAAATGGAGAAGCTGGGATAAAGAATTGAAGAAGTAACTAGCTTCGAAATTTCACAAGAGAATCGTCATGAATTGACTGAAGTTAGAGTCTTTTGATCCTCTTGAGTCCACTTAGGAATTCATATCCTAAGTGTCATAAAAGCACTTTGATCCTTGAATGAAAACATGCATATAGCAAGTTAAAGGTTGACACAAATCTTGTTCTGTGTCATTTTATTTGGGTACAGTACTGAAGCAGAATATCTTCTGTCGCTCTTTTGAACACTCGTCTTTTCAAAGGAAAATTATTCTCTTTGTTCTTTTTATAGACACCAATATATCTAATAATAGAAGTGAAAACCTTCTAAGAATTATGAATGTTGACATTCATTAAAGTTTAAGGAAAAGAAGATAATGTATATGATTGAATTATTCACATTTTCATAGAGACAATTGGCATTCGACTAGTAATTTTGACACCATCAAAGATAATCAGATTTTTGTCTTCCATCAGACCTCAGTGTAATGCTATAAACCAGCTCTCCAACTATAGGCCCTGAAATTTTTGTTCTAATCATAAAGTTCTGTGCGTATGTGTGAGTGTGTGTGTGTGTGTGTGTGTGTGTGTGTGTTTTAAGAAGTTATTGATGGCAAAGAAATAGAGTTACATGTAACAAAACACGAAGAGGGATTTAGTAGGTCTCATAAAATGCTGCTTCCAGTCCTGTGACAAGCCTAATAATGTCAGAAAAATGAGAGGCAATAAAGTCTTCCTTTAATTTATGATTGGCAAGGCATCTGCTAAGATGAGCTACATAAACCACAGGGCACCTGGGTGAGAATGCGTATGACTTCCCACAGATTGCAGTGGAGAGGGGGATAAAGAAATCACTCCACAGAACAGGAAATTTCACTTCTGTATTTAAATGTATTGAGAATTATTGGTTGCATCAAAATGCTTTTACACACTATTTGAAAGATTAAACAATTCCTTCTCTCCCTACTTAACCTTTAGGCACACATTAAAATTTTTAATTTAATGAGCAACTTATTCCAATAAGTGCATATTTTAAGACTTAATTCTCATTTATACTTGATTGTCCGAAATATGTGCCCATTTACAAAATAGGGCAAATGTGATATTCACGTGCACATTATTATTCTCCTCCGTAACCCAGTTTTACTTCAAATTTAGGTTTGAATTCTTAGCAGTTTGATGGCTCTTTAATAAATGCATGGAGAATGTAGGGAATTTGGTTCGTTTTACTCAACATTTGTGCATGCCTGTGAGCTAATTACGTGAGAATTCTCTTAAAACTCTTAAAGTGTAGGGATGTGGGGTAGTAACACGGGCAATAACTTTGCAAAATGGTTAAAAGATATGTGGCTTTAATATTTAAAACAGCAGTATTTAGGCTACAATTAAGAGTATTTCCTTAAAAAGCAGAACACTGCTTTATTCCCTACTAAAATCTCTTTAAAAATATATCCATGCTGTTACTGTCTGTACATTCTAAAAAAGAGAAATATTAAGGCCTATGTAGTGAAGCTCAGTACAAGCTCCCATAGATGTTAACTTGAACAGGACAATTTGGCAAGTCGCCCCTGACTCATTTTTGTGATGATATCCATTAATATCCTCTGAAGACTTACTATAAGTAAACCATAAAGATACAGCTATTAACATACTATGATGTGCTTAGAACTTAGGTGATTTTGCTTCAGATGTATGCAGACAGTCCAGAATATTCTTTTACCATCAAGTGAAAGCAATAAGAAAGAACACAGTCAAAGAAAATACATAGTTTCCATTTATCTGTATTGATCTACAAGCAGATTTAAATTTCAATTCCTTGTACATCAAGCATTTTGCCTACCTATTCTGCATAGTGGTACACTTATTGACACAAGTTCCCCAAATATAAGGTTCTAAGACTGTCTTTCACAACCACAAATATAGTCACATAACTCATTGCTGGCCTCTTATCTCACAGACATGGTTATCTCAGGGTTATCTCCCCTTTTACAAAGGAGCCTTGAGAAATAAAATAATTTTTCCTGCATTAAATAGATTACAAACTGTAAAAACATAATTCACAGTTATTCAATTTTAAATGCAATACTTTTTTTATTATTTTCTTAGTCTAAAAATATGAATAATTGCACTTTTAATGAAATATTTTAAGCTTACAGAAATTAGTTCTTTCAAGGGAAACTGTTTCAGTCTTGTGATGGTAATTTGTTCAAGTGACCCTATACCTAATTGTGATTTGGAATCACTCAGAAGAACTTAAATATATGTATATATTTCCAGGAATGAATCCCATAGACTTCAAGGCACCAAGTATGGGGTGGAGCTCAACATTCTGTATATTTAATAAGTTCCTTTGATATGTCTGTTGCCCAGCCGGGTGTGGGAATTGCTGGAAACCGAGATGTCTGATCTAACATGGAACACCGCCATTTTCCCTCAGGCTCTGTGGCTCTTACATTCACCAGCATTTTCCCTGGCTTAAGAGAGTGAATATTCCAAACAAGTTTGTAGTTCAAGAAAGTGCCAAGGAGCTTCTTGAGTGAGTTAGATCCTTAGTGAAACTTTTCTTCAGATTGATCTATTTTTTTCTTCTTAATGTATTTCTAGTTATATGCTGTAGATCCATTCTCACTCAATTGTTTTTGTAATACGTATATTCTTATTAAGTTGACAACTATAAATATTTCTTATTTTAATGAGATATTTCAAGCATACAAAAATATTTAATATATAGGCTCCAAGGTAACTAATGCTAGACTTCTAGATACACCATGAGGGCTTATGAGTCCAAACATCATGCACAAATACTGGCTATAAAGTTATTTTGTGCAAAAAGTGCATAATAACATTTTCTTACATTGGCCTGCTTTATTATTTTAATTAGAAAATTCTCATTGAGTATGACAATTTATAACAAAGTAAAATACTACCTAAATAAATAATACCTTTTTTTGCATCATACACAGTAGTTTTTAAAATTTACACTTTTTCCCAACTTCCCTAGTTTTAAAATGATCCAACCTACAGAAAAGTTGAAATAATATAATAACACTGACTGTCCTTTCCCCAGACTTATAATTGTTTATCAACCCACTTCTGTCTGTTTACTTACCTGTCTAACCATATGCACTTTTTATTTTGGCTTGCTAAACCATAAGAAAGCATTTTGTAAGCATTAAGACTTTTATCTCTAAATATTTTGGTGTATGTCTCCTAAGGAAAAGACATTCTCCTCTATGACCACAATACCATTATCACCCCGAAGAAAATAAAACATTAACAAAATATCATCAAACATAAGTGTTATTTAAATTTCCCCCAATTATCCCCAATGGTTTTTTTAAGAAATTTATTATAATTTCACAAATTATAGTTGTATGTACTTATGGGGTACATAGTGATGTTATGATTTATGAATGCAATGTGGAATAACAAAATCAAATGAATTAATATTAGTATATCCATCACCTCAAATATTTATCATATTTGTGATAAACTTTTTGAAATTTATTCTCTTCATAATTTTAAATTGTTCAATACATTTTTATTATAATATAGCATCATTATTATAATATATATGATATAATATATTATAATATAATATAATTGCACCACAGTGTGCAATAGATCTCAAAAACAAAACAAAACAAACTTATTTCTCCTGTCTAACTGAAGCTTTGTACCCTTTGACCCTCATCTCCCTGTTCCTCCTACCCTCAGCACCTGGTAACCACCATGCAACTATCTGCTTCTATGAGTTTGATTGTTTTAGATTTCATGTGTAAGTGATAACATGCAGTATTTGTCTTTCTGTGCCTGGCTTATTTACTTAGCATAATGTTCTACAATTCCATTCATATTGTTGCAAATGACAAAATTTCTTTCTTTTTTAAGGCTGAATAGTATTTTCTTGCGGATATATGCCACATTTTCTTTATCCACCAATTTGTTGATGGACACTCAGATTGATTCCATAACTTGGCTGTGGTGAAGTGCTGCATTGAACATGGAAGTGCAGACATCTCTTAGACATACTGACTTCGAATCTTTTGGGTAAATACTCAGTAGTGGGTTTGCTAAATTCTGTGGCAATTCAATTTTTGGTTTGCTGAGGAACTGCCATATAGTTTTCAGTAATGACTATGCTAATTTACATTCCCAGCAAGGGTACACAAGGATTCCCATTTCTCCACATCCTTGCCAGCACTCGTTATTTTTCGTCTTTTGATAGCAACCATTCTAGCAGGTATAAGATAATATATCATTTTGGTTTTAATTTGCATTTCCCTAATAGTTAATGATATTGAGCATTTTTTCATATATCTGTTGACCATTTGTATGTCTTTTTTTTCAGAAATGTCTATTTAGGTTCCTTGCCCAGTTTTCAATCAAATTATTTGTTTTCTTTCTATACAGTCATTTAAGTGCCTTGTATGTTTTGGATATTAACCCCTTATCAGATGTATGGTTTGCAAATATTTTCTCTCGATCTGTAGGCTGTCTCTTCACTCTGTTGATTGCTTCTTTTGTTGTATAGCTTTTCATTTTGATGTAATTCCATTTATTTTTGCTTTTGTTGCTTACATTTTTGGGATTAAATCTAAAAAATCATTGCCCAGATCAATGCTGTGTAGTTTTTCCCCATGTTTTCTTTTAGTAGTTTTATAGTTTTAAGTCTTATGTTTAAGTCTTTAATCCATTTTGAGTTGATTTTTGTATATGGAATGAGATAAGAATACATATTCCGGATATTAGTATTTTGTTAAATATGTGAATTGCAAATGTTTTCTCCCAGTCTGTAGTTTATATTTTTGTCTTCTTAATAGGGTCTTTCCCAAAGAAAAAGGTTTTAATTTTGATGAGGGCAAATTTGCCAATTTTTCCTTTTATGGATCATATTTTTGGTATCAAGTCTAAGAATTCTTTTCTTAGTTCTATATCTTAAAGATTTTCCATGTTTTTTCCTAGACATTTCATAGTTTTATATTTTATAAATCTATGATCCATTTTATGTGACCAGTTAATGTTTGTATAGTATGTGATGTTTAGACTGAGCTTCATTTTTTATGTCTGTGGATATCCAATCGCCTCTGCACCATTTGTTGAAAAGTTTCTTATTCCTCTATCAAATTACTTATACTTCTTTGTCAAAAAAAAAATCAATTCTGTGTATTTGGATGGGTCTATTTCTGGGTTTTCTATTCTACTTCATTGATCTATGTGTCTGTTCCTTTGTGAATATCACACTGTCTTGATTCTGTATCTATACAGTAAGGCTTAATACTTGTAGAGTAATTCTTCCTACACTATTCTTCTTTGTCAAGATTGTTTTAGCTATCCTTGATCCACGCTTTTACATATCAATTTTAGAATAAGCTTTCCTATGTCTACGAAAACCTTACTGGGATTTTGATAGGAATTGCATTAAACCAAAAGATAGATCAATTTAGGAAGAATTTCTGTCTTTATTATGCTGAGTCTCCCAATCCATGAATAAGATACATTTCTACAGTTATTTAAGTCTTTTTAAATTTCTTTTATCAATATATTTCACTTTGCAATGTACAAATTCCAGATATATTTTCTTAAGTGAATACCTAAATGTTTCCTTCTTTTCTTTTTTTTTTCTTTTGAGTAATTGTAATTGGTATTGTGTTTTTAATTTTGGTTGCTGCATGTTCATTCTTAGTATATAGAAATGGGATTGATTTTTGTGTGTTGATCTTGTATCCTAGGACATGACTTTGCCAAATTCACTTATTACTTCAATGGTGCTTTTGTAGATTACTTGGAATTTACTGGATAGACAGTTGTAGAAGTTGTTCTATTAATATTTCTTTCTTTACAATCTATATGCCTTTTACTTATTTCTGTTGCATTATTGAGATGGCTAGATCTTCCAACACTGTGTTGAGAGCAGACACTTTCACCTTGTATTTAATCTTAGGGAGGAAGCATTTAATTTTAAACTATTAAATGTAACGTTAGCTGTAAAATATATATACATATATGCACACACATATACATATATATATATATATATATATAAAACAGATGCTGCTATAAACTGAATGTTTATGTCCCTCCAAACATCAATATGTTGAAGTACTAAACCCCAACATGATAGTATTAGCTGGTGGGTCCTTTGGTAGATGAGTAGGTCATGAAGGCAGAACTCTCACAAATGGGATTAGTGCCCTTACAAAAGAAACCTCAGAGTACTCCTTTGCACCTTTCTGCCATGTGAAGACACAGTGAGAAGACAACACAACCGTTTATGAAGCAGGAAACCGTCCTTCACCAGACACCAATGCCTTGATCTTGGGACTTTCCAGCCTCAAGAACTGTGAGAAATAGATTTCTGTTCTTTATAAGCCACCCACTCTACAGTATTCTGTTATAGCAGCCTGAATGGACTTAGACAAATGTTATATGTCAAATGGGTAGAATTATTATTTCGTCTTATTTTTCTGAGAGTGTTTTCCCATGAAAGCAGTGAATTTTGTCAAATGTTTTTTCTATATTAATTGATAGGCTCTTATGATTTTTCTTCTTAATTCTATTGATATGATAAATTAAATTAACTAGTTTTCAAATATTGAACCAGCCTTCTAAACCATACTTCCTTTTATGTCCCTTTAGTCTCCCCTACTTTTAATTTTAATTGTCTTAAGTATCTCCTATCCATACATGAAACACTGCATCAAAAGGTTTTATAATTTTTACATCAATCATAAAATATGATTAAAGAAACACATGAGGTGAAGGGTAGTCTATTATGTTTACATTATTTTTATTCATTCAATTGTTCTTCTTCCCTTTCTGATGGTCCAAGTCTTTTATTTTCTTTTTGGATAGCCTCCTTTAGGCATTCTGTAGGAGTAGGGATGATAGTAACAATTTCTCTCAGTTCATCTGAGAATGTCTTTATTTCCCTTTTATTTCCCTTTGCTAAAGGTTAGTTCAACTGGATATAGGATTTGCAGTTGACATATTTTTCTTTTAGCACTTCAAAAATGTGTTTTTTCCTTCTCACCTCCATGGATTCAAATGAGAAATGTTCATTTGAATTGGTATTCCTCTATAAATAGTGCATTATTTCTCTCTGACTGTTATAAAGTTTTTTTCTTTGTCTTTAATTTTCACATGTTTAATTACAAGATGTTTTAGTGTGGATTGCTTTAGCCTATTTGGATTTGTCTCAGCTTCTTGAATCTGTAGGTTTATGACTTGCCAAATTTGGAAAGTTTACAGCATTATTCTTTGAATATTTTCCCAGCTATGCACTCTTTCTCCTCTCCTTGAACACATATGATATGGTTGTTAGATCTTTCATTATTGCCCCACAAGTAGTTCTTGAGGATCTCTTGATTGTTTCAGGTTTCATTTCTTTTCTGTTGTTCAATTGAGTACATTTTATTGATCTGTCTTCAAGTTCACTGAGTCTGTCCTTTTTCATTTACTCTACTATTGACTCTGGCTGGTGTTCTTTTGATTTTAGTTACTATATTTTTCAGTTATCTAATTACAATCTGGTTATTTTTCTACCTTCTTTTTCTTTTTATTGCTGGAACTTTTTAACTGTTTTATTTGTTTCAAGGTAATTCATGGTTGTTTTATCATTTTTATCATTTTATCTGGTGAAGAGCAAGAAGTTTGGGGGAGGGAATATGTGCTGTATAGTAGGGAATGACAATGAAAGATTGTTGAAAGAATTTTAATTTTATTCTAACCATAATTAAAAATGCTTAGAGAGTTGTAAAAATCAACCTGGTAGACTCTGATTCTACTGAAAAAGAGCACTTCCATTGTTTTGTGAATAATGAATACAGTGGGAGAAGCTGGACTAGGAACAAAGGAACAGGAGACTAGGCAGTAGTTTAGGAGAAAGACAACTATTGCTCAGACGTGGGTGGTTGCTTTGGAGGTGAGAGAAATGAAAGGATTCTCAATATATTTGAAGAACTTGCTGACAACTTGTATGGGGAGTGTGAGGGAAAGAGATGGCTCCAAGATAAGGCCAAATGTTGGGTTTGGCTGCCTAGGTGATTAGTACTGACTCTATCTGTAATGGAGAAAAACTGAAGGGCTTAGTTTGGAAATTAATTTAGAGATGCTCATTGAACATCTAAGTGGAATTGTGAAAAAGGCATTGAAATACATAAATATGGAGTTCTGGGTTGAAGTTAAGGCTGAAACTTTAAATTTGGGGGTCATTGTCTATTAGAGAGCGTTAAGGACATGGGTCTGTGTTACTTCACTTTAGGAGGAAGTATATAGGCAGAGAAGATAAAACAGCCGTGGACCAACTCTTGGGTTTTTATATCTTTATAGGTCTAGAAGAGAAGAGAAAGTTAGGAAACAGTTGAAACATGTATGTATACCAGTATAATTTCTTCTCTGCGATAAGAACAGAGGATGATTAATAGGGGAACAGGGTATAGATCCCTGTGGATGAGCCATTCAGAGGACTCTGTTGGAATTGGCTGTGGCCAACCATGTTCCAAAGAGTGGGTAAAACAAAAGACAGACAGGCTGGCAATCTAAGGAGACTATACCTAGAGTGGAACAGATGTCACACATCTGATTACTAAAGTACAGTTGCTAAGTCAAGAGCAATGAGATTCACACACTTTACAAGGTCGTAAAGGGGAGACAGGGCAGAGCAGGAACAGAATAGGTGAGACCCTTGCAATAAATTAAAATAAACAACCCAAAAAAGTTTTAAATTATAATTAATTATGAAGAATAAAGCTGAAATGGCTTACAACACAACTGAGCTAATCTCTGTTAAATTTTTTAAGTAAACAAATACATGCACATTGTTAGAAAACTCAAATTGTACTAGAAAGAATAAAGTTCACTCTTTCAACTTGCATTCATTCAACAAGGAATTATCAAGTGTTTTTCTATATTCCAGGTTCTGTATTTATCTGTATTATGTGCTGGAGGCAGCAATGAAGAAAGCTTAGCCTTGATTTTGGAGCTTACAAAAAAGCTCTTTATCTACAATTCCCTGCCCCAAAGAAGATAAAACACATTAACAAGTAGCATGACTATTATTAAAATGACAAAAAATAACAGATTCTGGGGATGATGCTGAGAAAAGGGAACTTGTATACACTGTTGATAAGAATGTAAATTAGTGCAACCACTGTGGAAAATAGTATGGAGATTTCTCAAAAAACTAAAATAGTGATACTTGCAATCCCACTGCTGGGTATTTATCCAAAGAAAAGGAAATCAGTAGATCAAAGGGATAACTGCACTCATATGTTTATTGCAGCATAATTCAAAATAACAAATAGATATGGACTCAATCTAAGTGTCCATCAACAGATGAATGGATAAAGAAAATGTGGTACATATACACAATGGAATGCTATTTGGCCATTAAAAAAAAGAACGAAATCATGTCTTTTGCAGCAACATGGATTAAACTGGAAGTCATTATGTTAAGTGAAATAAGCCAGGCACAAAAAGACAAATACTGTAGACACTCACTCATATATTTGAGCTAAAAACCTTGATTTCATGGACGAAGAGAATAGAATGATAGATGACAGAAACTGGGAAGGATGAGTAGGTGGGAGGAGGAGATGAAGAGAAGTTGATTAATGGGTACAAATATATGGTTATATAGAAGAAATAAGTTCTAATGTTTGATAGCAGAATAGGGTGACTATACTTAGCAACGACATTTAATATTTTATATATTTTAATGTAACTAGAGGAGAGAATTTGAAATGGTGCCAACACATAAAAATGATAAATACTCAAGGTGATGGACACCTCAAATCTGAAATCTCCAAACCCTGGGTTGGCGACTGGTACCAGCCCGAGACCTGTTAGGAACCAGGCTGCACAGCAGAAGGTGAGTGGCAGGTGAGCAAGCGAAGCTTCATCTGTATTTGCAGTTGCTCCCCATCACTCACCATCCCCCCATCCCAATGCGTGGAAAAATTCTCTGCCATGAAATCGGTCCCTGGTGTCAGAAAGGTTGGGAACCTCTGCCCTAAATAACCTCACTTGATTATTATACATTCTATGTGTATAAGAAACACTCACATGTACCCCATAAATATGTAAAAGATTGTATACAGGTAAAATAAAAAAAAAAGTTTGCAAGTTTTGGTGCATCTCTGGAAAAAAAAATAAAATCCACAAATACTAATGTGTATATACATATGTACGTATAAATATGTAATATGCTTATTTTAGAAATTTTCTTTCCATGGCAATGTTAGTATACACTCTCTTTTGTTCTTTACTTTTTTTGTTCATTTGATACAATATTTTAAGAGTTCTTCACAAGGCCATGGCAGATCTACTTAATTCATTTTAATGGAAGCCTTATGTTCCATTATGTGGCTGTACCATATTTTATTTAAGCAATTCATACTTGCTAGACACTCAGAGATTTTTTTTCACAGACTTTTGCTGCTAGAAATAATGTATCTAGCACCCCAATTCATATATTAAGCACACAATTGCAAGTGTTCTCTATCTGTGGAGTAAATTCCTAGCAGTGAGATTATTGAATTAAATGGTTGTCTCCACTTTTTAATTAATCAAAAGGCATTGAAGATGCTCATATAAAAGAAACAAATTCTTTCTTTTAGTGGCAATATTAACCAAATAGTTATCAAAGATAATTCTTTAAGAATTACCCAGAATTGCAAAGTGCCTGCCTTAAAATCATTATCAACCTTATTTCTCAGGTAGAAAATAAGCCCTTAGGAATGACAGGAAATTATTATAATAAGTAAGTTTTTTACTCAGATTCTGTTTATGCTTCTGTTGAGAATTGTAGCTCTTTATTGGCTTACAAGTAAACTATATCTTGATTACAGTTCTCAATTTATAAAAATGTTCAAACTTGGGTATTACATATTTTGGTAAGTATTATGAATGAATCCAATCCTATTGGCAAAACA